>JAECUM010091526.1:0-20532 GCA_016617855.1 Megalonaias nervosa
ATTTTTATTCTGATTCAAGATTAGAATTAATTTTTATTTCTGATTCAAGAGTATAATATTTATTTTTTATTTTTATTCTGATTCAGAACTATCTATATTTCTATTCTGATTCTGATTCAAGATTATAATATTTATATTTTTTATTTCTGATTCACGCATAAAACAGACACATAGACTATCCACACCAACGAATGCGAATGCATAAAACATACCCACATAGACTATCCACACCAACGACCGAGAACGCATGAAACATACCCATAGACTATCCACGCCAACGAAAGCGAATGCATAAAACAGACCCATACCTACTATCCACACAGACGGGAAGAGAAGAAAAGCACAGACCATATCTACTATTCACACCAACGTACGCGAACGCATACAAAACACCATATCTACTATCCACACCAACGTACGCGAACGCATACAAAACACACACCATATCTACTATCCACACCAACGGATGCGAATGCATAAAACACACTATACTATCCACACCAACGAATGCGAATGCATAAAACAAACCCATACCTACTATCCACACAGACGGGAAGAGAAGATAAATACAGACCATATCTACTATCCACACCAACGTACGCGAACGCATACAAAACACACACCATATCTACTATCCACACCAACGGATGCGAATGCATAAAACATGATTTCTACCAAATCATTGACAGGAGCAAGTCCAGAAGTAGGCTTTGGCCGTGGCAAAGGCTTAAGGCAGTTAAAGCGGATTGCTTCTCGTTCCTGAGTTTGTTTTTTGAAAAAAACAATCACCCAAAGGCCCTTTTCAGGGCCACTCACTTCTTTCGAAAAGAGATAATATTCATTTTGCCAAAATCAATTAAAACTCAAAATCCCTTTTATTTTTTTTTAAACCTATGATGTGCGTGTGTGAGAGCACGAGTGTAGGTCCTTATTATTCTAAACAATTAAAACCAAGAGACACTTACGTTTTTTCAGTCTGGTCTATTCTGGTACAAATTTTTGCAATTCAATGTCACAACACAACACAACACAACACTTTTTTTAAAAAAGTTCATAGACTTCTTCTGTCCCTTTTTTCTTCACTCTCTCTCTCTCTCTCTGTTTTTTTATTTTTTATTTTTTGGAATTTCTTCACTGTCACAGTTTTTTCCTCCTCTTCTTCCTCACTTTTTTCTCGTCTTCTTTTCTTTTCTCTCTTCTCTTTCTGAACGTGTCGGGGTTCTTCTTTTGCCGAGGGTACCTCTTTTTCTTTTTCCTCCTCCTCCTGCTCCTGTTGTTTCTTAGGGCAGTCTGAAGACCAATGTCCTTTTTCTTGACAATGATAACAGGTATCCTGACTTTTGTCTCTTTTGACACTAGTCTTGCTTTTTTGACGGTCCGGACATTCTGTAGCCCAATGCCCTTTCTTCTGACAGATATAGCAAATATCTTGACTTTTATCTCGAAAGGAGGGAGAGTAGTCCGTCGGCTTGTCTGAAGAAAACTTTCTTATCACACCTCGCAAAGCTCTAATCAGAAGTTCGATCTGTGTGGGTTCTTCCATCGTGCTGATCGGCTTGAGAGTGAAATGAATACTGAGAGGGAAGTCACCAGCCCTTTATATATACACTGAGCCTGACATAGATATATAGGGGTCCATGGCGTTTCAAATGTAGTCATTTGACTTTTTGCAGTCAAGATAAAACGATCGCATCATTTCGTAAAGAAAGGAGAAGAAAGTAAGAGGCAGAAACGTGATTTATCGCCTTGCACAGTAGCTGAAGTCTTGGCTCAAATTCATGCCAGCGACTTTGAAGATGAGATGAGTGAGCCAGAATCTAGGCCCTGAGAGTCTACACCAAGTGAAAGTCCATCACCACCAGTAAACCCTGAAAAGTACTACCACATTCGAGAGACGGACGAACGCTCCTCCAGAAAATTTAGAACCACAGCCTACACGTACGCGGTGAAGTTTAAAGATTTTATGGTGTGGATAGTCTATGGGTATGTTTTATGCGTTCTCGGTCGATGGTGTGGATAGTCTATGTGGGTATGTTTTATGCATTCGCATTCGTTGGTGTGGATAGTCTATGTGTCTGTTTTATGCGTGAATCAGAAATAAAAAATATAAATATTATAATCTTGAATCAGAATCAAAATAAAACTAAAGATAGTTCTGAATCAGAATAAAAATAAAAAATAAATATTATACTCTTGAATCAGAATAAAAATAAAAATAAAAATATTTTTGAATCAGAATCAGAAATAAAAATTAATTCTAATCTTGAATCAGAATAAAAATAGAAAATATTTTGATCTTGAATCAGAATCACAATAAAAATAAAAATGAAAGTATTTCTGAATCAGAATCAGAAAAAATTATAATCTTGAATCAGAATCAGAATAAAAATTAAAACAAAAATATTTCTGAATCAGAATAAAAATAAAAATAAAATATTTTTGAATCAGAATCAGAATAAAAATAAAACTATTTCTGAATCAGAAAAAAAAATTATTATAATCTTGATTCAGAATCAGAATAAAAATAAAGAATATAATCTTGAATCAGAATCATAATCAAAATAAAGATAATCTTAATTCAGAATAACAACAAAAATAAAAATAAAACTATTTCTGAATCAGAATCAGAATAAAAATAAATATTATACTCATTCGTTGTGTGGATAGTCTATGGGTCTGTTTTATGCATTCGCATTCGTTGGTGTGAATAGTAAGTATGGTGTGTTTTATGCATTCGGGATAGTTAGTGTGGATAGTAGATATGGGTGTGTTTTATGCATTCGCGATCGTTGGTGTGGATAGTAGATATGGGTGTGTTTTATGCATTCGCGATTGTTGGTGCGGATAGGAGATATTGGGAATTTTTTCTTTCTCCCTTTCTTTTGTGTGTGTATTGGTCTTTGTCCCTATAAAACTCCCTTTATCCATATCCAATTCATTTCACCTACCTACAGTATCGCGTATTCAGGTCAGCCAGTTCAGTGACGTCACACAGTCTCGAGTATTCAGGTCAGCCAGTACAGTGACGTCACTGAAGCTAGAAATTTTGAGGCTATAAATATAGACTTGGGTTTTCCACAGGTTGTGCCTATAAATACATACAAGAGCTTTTAAACAGAAATTGACCAAAAATTGTAGCTAAAAATAAACCCTACCTGTTCCGTGAGGCTATAAATCTTGTGGCTATAGTGAAAACGATAAAATTTAACATAGAAGTCTACGTGAGGCTATAAATCTTGAGGCTACGGTACAACCCCCTAAATTTAACATAGAGGTCTACGTGAGACTATAAATCTTGTCGCCAGGGTACAACCCCTCTAATTTAACATTACGGTCTACGTGTCGCTATAAATCTTGTCCGTCTATAGTCCCACCCATGTTAAAATTCCCATGTTCAATTCCCATTGACGCTATACAGTCCCAGGGTGCACCATTGACGCTATAAATCTTGACGCTATACAGTCCCACCTATGTTAAAATTCCCTATCTTAAATTCCCATTGACGCTATACAGGCCTAAGGTGTACCATTTGACGCTATAAATCTTGACGCTATACAGTCCCACCCATGTTAAAATTCCCATCACGTGACGCTATAAATTTTGGGGCTACGGTACAACCCCCTAAATTTAACATAGAGGTCTACGTGGGGCTATAAATTTTGGGGCTACGGTACAACCCCTAAATTTAACATTACGGTCTACGTGACGCTATAAATCTTGTCCGTCTATAGTCCCACCCATGTTAAAATTCCCATGTTAAATTTCCATTGACGCTATACAGTCCCAGGGTGTACCATTTGACGCTATAAATCTTGACGCTATACAGGCCCACCCATGTTAAAATTCCATGTTAAAATCCCATTGACGCTATACAGTCCCAGGGTGTACCATTTGACGCTATAAATCTTGACGCTATACAGGCCCACCCATGTTAAAACTCCATGTTAAAGTCCCATTGACGCTATACAGTCCCGGGGTGTACCATTTGACGCTATACAGTCCCACCCATGTTAAAATTCCCATGTTAAAATCCCATTGACGCTATACAGTACCATGGTGTACCATTTGACGCTATAAATCTTGACGCTATACAGGCCCACCCATGTTAAAATTCCCATGTTAAAATCCCATTGACGCTATACAGTCCCAGGGTGTACCATTTGACGCTATAAATCTTGACGCTATACAGTCGCACCCATGTTAAAATTCCCATGTTAAATTCCCTTTTGGGGCTACGGTACAACCCCCTAAATTTAACATTACGGTCTACGTGACGCTATATCATCCCACTATTCTACTCATTCAGTTCAGTGCCTCAAAAACAGGACAGTTCGTTTTCATGAAGGAGATACCCTGTAAGTAAAAAATACAATTATATTATTTCGATATATACAGTGGTTTAAAATGTTACATGATCGACTTAACCATCTCGTCATTTTTTATTTCTGCATTCATGTACTGCTTGTATTCGACTTCACATTTGCGTTTTTCTTTCTCCCCCTGAAATGTCACAGTAAAGAATGTATTAGACCAAATAATACTCGATTGGGAAAATAAATTGAAGTAAAAAATGCGTGAATAGTACATAATTTTGTATGAATTATAAGAACTATCCCATTAGTCCTAACTTTATGTTATATCAATACCTAGTTTCCGTATCACAGTGTACCAACATGATTCTGTGAATGCTCAGTTAGACCAATTTTTAGACCCAGGAAACACCCCACCCAGGAGATAGAACAAGGTGAGTATGGAACCAATTTCTAACTGTGCTGAACAGAGGTAATATGGATAATGTCCTTGAACGTGTCTTCGATATTTTAAATGCCAAATTTGGACAGAAAATAACTGAGAGTACAATATGTTGCACATAGATAGATATCAACTTTTAGAGAAATATCGTACACAGATTTGCTTAAATGTGTTAAGAACAAAAAGCTGGTATAAACGTAAACAATAGACAAAATAAATGTGTATTGTTTAATGTTGTGAAATCGGCTGTAAATACTCTGAAACAGAGATCCACAAATACCATGGAAATACAATTTGGATAGACTAAACATTGGTGGAAAAGAGATCTAAAATGTTATAAAAAAAAAAAATAAATAAATAAATAAAAAACATACAAATGAGAGAGGTAATAGATCTAAAAATAGAGATTTCATCTTCCAAATTTAATGTATAAAATTTCATCAGTTATTATTTTGGAACCTTCAGTTTCGGAACGAAGAATTTGAATTACAGAGTTTTCATTCCATAAGCAGACGATATATAAACTTTTCATTCCATAAGCAGACGACATGTAAACTTTTCATTCCATAAGCAGACGATATGTAAATTTTGCTTTTGAATTTTAATAACAGATAGTAACACATTATTTCAAAGTATATCATTTGCCCACATTACTAAATGTATACAAACAAGCTGAGTCAATAGATGAAAAATTTATTAAATCAAATTTTGAAATGAGGAGAAAATCTTCATTTTAGGTGAGGAATATTATATCTCTATGCGGAATTTTAAGACTAAACTTGTACATTTTAGTGAAAATATATTTCTCTTCGTTTTGACAATCGTCCTGACAAAGTATTTATGAACAAATATTGAATAAATCTTTCTTTAATGTTTATCTTTCTGGATTGTTTTTGGTTTTTGTTTCATTCCCATTGCTAGTCGTTAGAACCCATTTGTAGAAATCTGAAAATTCTCACTAATTTTCCACACCAACTAGGTTAAAATATTAAAACATTTGAAAATACCTAAATGATTTGAAATATTGGAAGAAGGACACAGCAGACCTGTGCCGGTGAAATTTGACAAAAGCCACCTGAAATCAACATAAGTCACTGAAACAGGGAAACAAAGACATCTTGACATGTTAATCATACTGCAGTATGGTGGGATTAAGACCATAAAGATGGAAGGTACCATTACGCTGGAATAAAATTTTAAAAGAAATATAGATCGGCGTCATGACAGATAAAAGAAAGTTTGTTATTATTTTTACGTGCACTAGACAATTACCTGAACGCGAAAGACTATCTTACAATGTAGGTAGATAGCAGTAATGACGAAAGAGTGTTCTTTTTCAAACTTCTAAAGCTACCAGCTTCATTTAAACGTCACATGTGTTAAATTATAGTGATTTCGAAAGAATCACTGGGCCAGAATATCACAAACTTGCAAAGCAAAACATTAAAAAAATTCCACAGCAAACCTCGTCATTGAAAGCGTGGACACTCCAAGCTTGTAACACTTACCTCTAAACATACTCCAGCAGAGTTTTTATGCATTGTTCATGATAATTTGTCCAGTTTATGACAGTCATGATCAAATCAGTTGTAAAAAAATAATACAGACGAATAGGTCAAAATTATACTGAACCAATGGCGAAAAATGCATGTCATTTAGCAAGTATTTCACTATTGATCATTTCGCGAAAGAAGACAAGGAAAATGATTAGATTTGCAAACAGCGCCATGAACCAACCTATAGAAAAAATTAAGTTATAAATATGTACAAAGACACTAAAACATTATATAGACATGACACTTTAACATTTGAAAAAGGACATTTATCCATATAAATGAAGTAATGGCTTTGAAAAGTTGAGTGAAACAGGTATACCACCAACCGAAACGATTTAATCATCACTGAATGACGAAAACATAAAATTACACTACTAGTATCTACATAATATCATTGAAGTTTATAACTTTCTAACACTTGCCTAGCTAACACATAACGTTTTCACAACATTGCTGTATCGTTGTGATATGCTTACGTGAGGAAATAACTTTCTGGCAACGTTGCTAAAACGTTACATTTGAATAGTCATCTGATCTAAAAAAAATATATAATTACAAATGGCACACATGTTCATTGATCATAACAGCATGTGTAACAAATAGTGTCATTTTTACAAAGATAGTATGTAACATTTTACAACGTTGTACCAATGTTGTTTTATCTTTACACCATGAGGGGAAACAATAGCTTTTTCGTAGTTTTATTTCATTTTTATTTTCAAAAGAAATAACTGAACGAAGCTTGCAATTTTTGCCGGATAATATTTTACTCATCGGCTTTTTTGGATATTGTCATGACGTACGATCATTGCCTGTTTAATTTTTTTACGAATCTACGAACCGAAGTTTGTAGCTCTTCCTGTACCGGCACAGTAACATTTGTGGCTGAGACGATAGTCTGCTTTTTCAACCGTCAAGGTAAATTAATTAATTCATGAATTCATTAATTAATTAATTCATTCATTCATTCATTAATATTTCGCATTTTTATATGCTGAAAGTAACATTTCTACTGTGATACAGAGATTTTTTTTTAAACTGATTGTTCTGTCACGTCTATTGACACTTTCACGCACATGTAGACACCTAGACCTAAAATGTAAGACATCGACACTAATATTTCTTTTTTGGGTCCGAGATCTTACTGCCTAAATTATTCTGACATTAGGCCGACCAGTCCTTACACTAACCTCTTAATGCTGAGCGTCTAGCGAGGCAGCTGTAGTACCATTTCTATAAGTGTTTCATATGACTCGGCCGGGATTCAAACACGCGATCTCCTCGCATCCGAGGCAGACGCTCTACCCACTTTCGGCATTCCCGTCCCATCATGTTCCAGCCAACTAAGATATAGGCCAACGGAACTTGAAAACACGTCCAGCTGCTTGTGAGAGAATCTGAATTTATGTGAAAAAAGATAGAGTAAGTAAAGTCTGACTAACACATCATGACTTTAATTTTCAGGAAAGCGTCGATATGGCTGCCAAATGAGCCAGATATTCCTGAACATTTGGCTTCAAGTTCCGCTGTTACACGACCTCGGAACACGCTACACAGCGGCAACACCTCGACCCCCAAAACATAAATATCAGGGCCGATGTCTTTTATTGTATGACTAGTAAACACCATGTCACGAGGCGATGCCATTTTCAAACAAAGAAAGTGTGATACCTCGGCCGACGTGTTCAATCTATACCTAAAATGACAAAAATTTTTGGCGTATTTCTGTGACCTTTATGTGACGCGTATTAAATAAATTGTATTGATACACTGGGGGTGGGTGCGGACAGGGTTGTAGAGGTAAATATTGAGGATGGGGATGTATTTACGTAATACAGTGCTTCGAGTTAACTTTTTTTTAATTGCGCACGTGCTTAGCGCAAGAACGCATGATTAATCATTCTTGATCAAAATATATTTTTAAAAAATTAATTATAATAAAATGAAATAAATTACAACCGAAATTTAAAGAAATTTATGTTTCGACAAATGTATACATGCCGATATGCATGGATGTATGATAGAAAATGAACATTAAAAGGTAATTAAATTTTGATAGATATGAATGAGCCATGTAAATTTTATATTATTTTGAATATTATGATGATGTTGGTCTTAAACAATACTGGCATTTTTTCAGTGATAATTATGTACATGAGATTTTTGTAAGTAATAAGCACAGTACACGTGAATAACATCTGTTATCAGCTATACAGTCTACATGCTAAGTCATAACATGCATACGCTACTTTGATGCAAGTCGATTTCACCATCCACCATCTTGAATTGTCAAGTGTGTGCAGAAGTGTAACCCTGCTTTAGGCTACTAAGGGAAGCAGAAGTATAGTGAAGAAAGTTTTATTACACTAGTTAACTTGACTTCTACAATGTAAGCAGTTCTTAGATGATATGACTTTGTTCAAGCAGTAAGATTATTTTTTAATTTGCAGCAGCCGAGCAGAAGAAGATTGAGATTGACTTTGCCGTGGAGGATACCGATTCTTATGAGTAATCTTAGTAAAATCCAGAAAATCAACATAAAAATAAAGTGAATGGAAAAACATGTGTTGAATTGTTTTCTTTTTTTCGTACCCACTTGTCTCTTTTTAATTAAGCGTCCTTACTATTTAATCCTTTTTAGATTCTTATTCAGTTTCCAATGTTTATATATATATATATATTATATATATATATATATATATATATATATATATATATATATATATATATATATATATATATATATATATATATATATATATATATAGTAATAGTAAATGAGGTTTCTATCTCAGAGATCCCCTTCTTCCTCGAAAACCCTTCTATGTTGACATTTTATCAGCTCAAAAATGTGATAAGGCTTTCTAGCATATTTCTGAAAAAATATGTTTTGTCGGGGTAAGGGGGTCTCTTAGAAACAACTCATTTACTATTACTACTAACATAACCATATTTTATGATAATCTTTTTCATACCTGCTGACTTTCATTGGCAGAATATCTGTTAACATACTGTCAATAATACGAAACTTGCGTATTAAATCGTCCATATCATATTTTACGCCTCGCAAATAAGATCGTATCTGATCAAGTAATTTTTATAAGTGATACTTGCTGTCTTACAAGCATTTTTTTTGGTCTCAAGTCGAGGCTCAATTTTCTTACACGCTGTTGAAAGAGAAACACCAGCACCAGATATGATTAATAAAAACGGGTTTAATGATGCTCCACTTGAGATTATACCAGAGCTTGTCATGAGCAGTGGTAAATATGATATTACTCGAAGTTATCTACTGTAATACTTGTAACATTGTTTTACACACCAAAGATTTTTATGATAATATCTGTAATATTGCATTAGAGCCTCAACATCTTGTTTTGGAATTTCCCCTTAAATATGACTGAAATCGACGATCTGTTTTTTCATTATGCAATATTTACTTACAATTTTTATACAATATCAAAAACTCTAACACCAACAATCGAGTCAAGAAACTCACGAAACTTATTATTGTTAGAATCAGCTATAAAATCTTTGCACTTGTCATAAACATCAGACGAAGTATCCTTATATCATGCATCTGTTAGTACCTCATTTTTCGTTGACCAGCTGTAGGAATCAAACGTGTTTTCTACTTTACGTTCATACAAATCTGTTTTATTTACCAAATTACCATATTCTCTTTCTGTTTCATCAATAAATCCGAGTACCAAACTTATTTGATCCAACGTAAAATTTTTGAGGACAAGATACTGTCTGATAATTGCGTATGCGACTACAAAATTTATTAGCATTACTTTTCGGAGTCTGTCTTCATCAATTATGAGAAGACCAATAACAGAAGCTACTTTTAACATTAATTTTTCGTACGGTGTTGTGAGTATTTTCTCAATTTCATTGTAATAATTTCGCAATGATAATTGTCTAGAGCGTTGGAGCGATGGAAGTAGAACATCACTTTCTCCACTAATATCGTAATAAGAATCAATTTTTTCTTCCAACTTTATTTGTTTGACTTCTTCAAGAAACAATTCTCGCCAAGAATCAATTCAATAATTATTTCCCTTGTGTAAATCTTTGATTATCTCTAGAGATTTAATAACAATAATCGGATCGAATTCTGGTTTTTTGCGTATCATTGTTAAAAATGCGTTCGAATACACTTTAGTAATTAACTCTCTATCAGCCGTCATGCTAACGACTTTAACTAAGGTTTCTTTGTCGTGGTAGTACATACCAAGATGATTTTAAAAATTTCGTTTTTCAAAGCTGTCGAGTAACTAGTTTCTTCTTATTCCTAGTGACCTAAAATTATCTAGTACCTCAAGACGACCGTAAATTTCGTTTATTCGTTTTTCTTCCTGCGCTATTCCACCATGAGCTCGTTCCAATTATCAACTCAGCATTATTCGAATTAAACTCAAGCAATATTTTTAAGCAGGGTTTCAACTTGTTTTTGCTCTTCTAGACAATCATCAGGGTGACAGTATTTGCTTATGATGTCAAAGTTTCTTATTGTTTTCATTAGTTGTGGTCCTCGCATATGCATAACGCGAAGAAAATTACTAAAATTATCTCCAGAATCTGGATTGTTTGATGATTCAATGCTAACATTTTATATTTTGGATCATTTCTCTGTATTGTTTATCAAATCCAACACTTGCTTCAACAATATCTTTGTCTCTATCTTTTATCATAAATTTCTCTCGCAACGGTTATAATTGGTGGTTCTGACATTATTTTATAGCATTAAATTAAATTTGATCATCGAGTGTATATATTTGAAATGCTGTCAATCCCGGAAACGGATTTTCAGCAGCGACAAAATAAACTCGAAAATAAAAGTACTTGTTAACGGTATCTGCAGCAGGAATCGTAAAGTATTGTGTTGTTGAGATACACGTGTTCTCTGTGCTATACAATGTTGTCCAGTTGATATCATCGTTTGATCCCTCCAATCGCCAATTATAAATTTGCCCAACACTAGAGTTTAGTCGACCTCGCAAATGAAATTGCCAAATAGCGACTGCAATGAGACATTTAATTTTACTCCAAAAGTCTTTGTTTTTTCCGTTAGTCGTCCATTCCTGTCTATCAGAGAAAGCATAAATAAGGATAATTTTCAGGATAATATGATGATGCGCTTACCTCAAACCCAACTCGGTTATCAGTTGCCTTAAAAAGTGTTAGGATATACCCAACATTGTTTTTGGTTCGTTTTATACCACTACTAGACAGACTGTCAACATACGCTTTATTTGTTAGATCATTAGGACTAACTGGAAGATATGTCGTAGTTATTTTGTTATTTCTCATGTTTATATTGCCTGACATTGGTCCACCGGATCGTTTTAAATACGAGGTGAGTTCTTCTTTTAACTGAGCATAACTAAAAGCATCAGTATCATTAGCTGGTGGCAAGGTTGTCGGTAATCCAGTTATTTTTGAGTTATTACTCATTATCAGGTTACCTGTTATTGTGTCGCCAGCTTTATTAAGCTTATTATCGTCAACAGATTTTAGTTGCGCATAACTTACAGCTTGTGTATTATCAACATTTGCTGGTGGATACGCAGTTTCCAACCCAATAATTCTTTTACTCGACATATTAATATTGCCTGTGACCGTTCCACCGGCTTTGTCAAGCTTGTTATCATCCACATACTTCAAATGTAAATAACTTACCGCTTGGGTTTGATTTAAGTTTCTTGGCGGATATGTGGTTTCTAAATTTATGATTTTTTTTCCTGACATATCCAAGTTACTGCTTAAAGTTCCTCCTGTCAATGATAGTTTATTATTGTCGACGGATTTAAGTTGTGCACAACTAACAGCTTGTGTATCAACAACATTTATTGGCGGATAATTTGTTTCTAAACCCAATATTCGTTGATTTGACATAAATAGGTTTCCTGTCATTGCATCGCCAGTTTTTTTTAGGTAGCCTGATAAATCAATGTTGCCATTTGTTATTGTTGTACCTACAGCCGACGAATCTACCAATGTTGTCCCAAATCTTGTATAATAGCTCATTATATGTTTATTGTCTGACAATTTGATATAAACTTAGTTTATAACAATGGCAAAGCTATCATCGATATTAAACTTTGACACAGAACGGTTGGTGCAACATAAACACAACAATGATCTGCCAGATTGTCATTATCTCATTCTTGGGAGAACTGGATCGGGGAAAACAAATTTGCAGATGAATTTACTGCTAGGCGATAATTTTAACTACGACAGAGGTTACATTTACACAATTAATCCACAGCAGGATAAATACGAATTATTGAGTGAATATAATAACAAGCTTCGTGATGATCTTGAGGCTAGTGAAGATTTTTTATTATTAGACCACCAGAGGAACTTATTCCAGTTAATCAACTTGACTTAGATGAGCATAAGATAGTTGTTTTTGATGATATTCAACTTAATAATGAAGAGATGAATAAATAAGATCTTATTTTTCACTGTCACATAATAAAAAATGTAATCTGTCTATCTCGCTCAAGGATTTTACAACGTCGATAAATTTATTAGACGATATACCGGTTGCTTTATATTATTTCCCGGACTCGACAGCGTTGACGTCAGAAATATTAAAAACGAGCAATGTGGCGACGTAACAAAAGATAAATTTATTGAACTGAATCATAAGGCAACGAAAGATAAATATAATTTCTTTTTATTCGATAAATTTGCACGTGATCTAAAAAACTGTTTCGCTGTTGTATTGAAAAGTATCTTGAGTAAAGTTTTTGAGTAAAGTTTTATCAAACTGTTATTGAATAATAATATGGATAAACGAGCAAAGTATCGAAAATATATAGAAGATCTAAAAAAAAAATTGCTCAATCTCATGCAGAAATTAGGAATAAAGTTCAAGAAGCACGACGTGGACAAGTAGTTGCTGCGGAGAAATCAGCTAGAGCTTTGAAACCAGTTACTGAAGCTTTACTTGGAAAACAACCTGAAACTTTACCGCTATCGGAAGAAGAACTTAAAAAATTACAGGAAAAAGGTTTACTTGGATTAATTAAAAAAACAACAAGAAGCCGCTACTGGAAAAGTTATTGCAAGATCTGAGGAAGAGAAAAAAATAATGTTGGCTGAGGCACTTACGAGTATATGGTTGATCCTGACGGAAGAGAAACTGAGATAGATCGGTTGATTCGTGATCCATTAGCGCTTGAACGAAGATTATCGCAGACGGTGGCAGTTGGGCCGACAGGAAGAAGGTTGGATGAGATGATGAAAATGATGGAGGATATAAAAAAAAACGACAACGAGAAATGGAAAGTAAAGCTGATATAGCTTCAAGGGAGATGTATGAGGAAGATGAAGCTGAGAGAGAAGCTTTTAGAAAAGAGCATGGATTGGATGTTCAGTAAAGAGAAATGTTCAAAGATGCTCTAGAAAATATAAACGACAAAATAAAAGATTACAAGTACAAGTTGTTCAACGAAAAACACAACTTCAAAGATTTCAGAATGAGCAAGATTTTAAAGCAAGAATACAACGGTGATGAAAAAATTAAAAATTTAACGAAGATAGCGGAAGAAAGTAAAAAATATATCAACGAAGTAGTGCTGGAAAATGAAAATTACAGAGAAAGTATTAGAAAATTCCGACACAGTATTATCGCCATATCTTTACATTAAAGCCATTAATCAAATAAAGCAAAACAGGTTCGATCATAGCTTTAATATTTTGAGCATCAAAGCAAAAGAAATAGATAAAGAACGAATACTAGCTACTTGTGGCTCATATAGATGACCCTGTTGCCAGACAAGCTCAACTAGATTGGTGGATTCACAATCCACATAAAATTAGAGAAAGGTTACAGCCAACTGTGACGGAGAGTCAAAAGGCAAGTGAAACAACATTTGAACCAACTGTAACAGGGGACATTAGTCAACAAGAAACAACATTTGAGCCAGAAGGAGGGACAATGGACATTAGTCAACAAGAAACAACATTTGAGCCAACTGTGACAAGGAATATTATTAGCAATCAAGCGATTGTAGCTCGTTTGAGAGAAATTGTGCGAGAAAGAAATGATATTTTAAGTCGAGCGCAAGCTAAAATAGCAAGTTGGGAATACAATAATTTTTTTAAAGAATACAATATTAACGTTAATGATATTTAAAATTGGGAAGAAGGCAGATACGATGCACTAATTGGAAAACTAGAGTCTAATATAAACGTCGGTAATCGAGCTTATAAGAATACAAAAGAAGCTATGAGAGTCCAAGACCTTTATAAATATGAGGTCGCCTACAGAAATAAAATTATTGCAGGTGTTATTAAGGACGCAGTAAAGAAATTTAAGGATAAAACTGATAAAGGATGGAGCTTTCAAGGTTGGCTTGAAAATTACGATTATTTTCGTTTTCAAAAAGTTGGAACTGGAGTAAGAGTATTTACATCAACAGCTGATATGATCGGCAGATTAATGCTGTTGATATCATCGAAAGAAGCTGGAAATGTTGGTGTTGAAATTGACAATGAAGTAGTTAATATACTTGATCATCCAAGATGGAAAGAATTACTAACATCGGATTAATACGAAATTTTACACCACGATAAAATTGTGGGCGATATAATTATATAATCTAATAAATAAAAATGTCAACAACATTATTACTCGACTCTAGCACCGCTGTAAAAGATTGCGCAAATTTTTCAGTGAATTATATTCCGCCAATACTACTGGATTCTGAGAAAAAATATGAAATTGGACTAATTTCCTGCACGGCGTGGCATTCTATGGCTAACGTAAAAACTAATGTTAATGATGAATTTACATTTCAACCGAAATTGTCGTGGTGGATAAGATTTACAATTCCACAAGGCGCTTATAATATCACTGATCTAAATAAGACAATAAAAGAGGTTATTGCAAAAAACAATGCAGACGCTGACAACTTTGAGCTGACACCAAGTTATAACACGTTACGCGCTAAAATAACATTAAAGAATAATATGATGATCGATTTTGGATCGCCAAGAAGCATTGCGTCACTGCTTGGATTTTATCATCGACGGTACCGATCAAATACAGAACAAACTGTAACATATGACGGTGATCTGCCAGTAAATATAACTGATTAACAAATTGCTCTATTGCAACTGGATCTTACTCAGCTAAAGGCAGTAAAGGACGAACAATATACAGTTTTTCGGCGGACTTTCCGCTGGGTTCACTTATGCAAATTAATCCACGGCAGGTTATTTATTATCCGCTAAATGTTGAAGATCAAATAACAGAAATAAAAATGCAATTGACGGATCAGTCTGGACGACAACTTGATCTTAACAACGGAGTTGTTACTTATTACCTACACTTGCGCGTTGCGTGATTTTTTACAACCTCGTTGTATAACATGAGACAAAGAAAAAAAAAGTTTACAGAAGAAAAATAGTTGGAGGATTTTTAGGAAATATATTTACTAAAATTATTGAAAGTGCTCCTGGAATAGCGCATAAAGTTGCGTTAATTGCACTGGACGCATCAAAAGCCTTTGCGACCGGAGCTGCATCTGCCGCTGCAACTGCGGTGGGACAAAAAATAGCTGATAAAATAAAAGCAAAAGGCCAGAAATAAAACAACTTATATCAGAAATCGCACTGACGGTAGAAACTAAAAGTGCAATGATAAGGACAACAAAAAAGCTTTTATCGCCAAGAGGAGATCCAATTATACAAAAATTAATATCTAAGGCAACAGCACCAAATTTTATATAATCTAATGAATAAAAAAAAGTCTGTTAAAAATTACCTCGACTTAGCGGAGATCTATGATGTAGATGATACAGTAACAAACTTGTTTTATGGATGCCATGCCACGAATAACACTGTCATTCACAAAAGCAGTAGAATTAAATGATATGCTTCAACAATATACAAAGAGAATTTATTTTCAGATTGTAGTTCCAAATGCTACCGACTACAATATGGCGCGTCACAACAACTTCAAGCGAACAACTACCACAACAATTATTTGTTGTATTTCAGCGACAAGCGCGACGCGGTAACCAGCAACAAAATAACGCAATATTTGATAACGCTGATGTTAGAGAATATCCGCCAGGATAAACTCCAAGCAGTATCCAGAACGAGCGATAGAATGCAATTTCGCGGATGACGCTAATAAAAATCTTACTCGATCGAATATGTATCTTATAGACGCAGTGCAAAAATATCAGGATGGATCTCAAATATCAGTGGAGGAATTTCGTACACTTTATCCGATATTTTATTTTGATGTTAGTAAACGCAACGAGCAAGGTGTTGATTCGACAGCTGATACTGAAATTACCTGGACATTAGATATGGTTGCAGCAGATGCGTTGTACGTTTATGCGCTGGTGATCAGCAACAGATTGATAACAATTGACTCTGTCGGAGGTAAAATGATAGTCCAAGTTTAATATAACTCTCTTGATATATGACGAAATACATCGAAAAAGAATTATATTTGACTGACGGTCAAGTTAAAAAATTAGCGGCTGCTATTGCTCAGCATAGGCCGGCATCACTAAAAATTAATTCATCGACAACGGGCGGTATTTTAACAAAATTAATGCTAACTAAAACACAGAAAATAAATACGATCGCGGTAAACCGTTTGTTTTAAATCTAAGCGCGTCACAAATAAATGCGGTGAGAGGCGGTTTTCTTGGTCCGGCAATAGCCACAATAGCCAAAACGTTAATACCTAAAATTTTGCCAGTACTTTGTACATTAGGATTAGCAGCAGCATCTGGCGCAACAAATAAAGGCTGTCTCTGGAGACGGTATAAAGAAAATTTTCGTCTAAAACGAAAAAAGAAAAAAAAAAGTGATCGCGAAAAAAAGAAAAAAATGTGGATTTGTAGGACCATTACTGGCGGGAGTAGCGGGAAGTCTGTTGCCCAATCTGCTGAGAATAGGTCGAGGACTAACATTATCATTAAGTATATTCGATATACTTGATAAGTTAAAAAAAATAAAAAATTTCTACGGAGTTTATTCCAAAGATGAACTTGAAAATGCACCAGCTGGTGGTTCGTGTGTGATAAATATACAAGCTTTTAATGACGGATCTGGCACACACTGGGTAGCAGTTTACAATAACAACTATTTTGATTCATTTGGAATTCCTCCCAGTGATGTAGTAAAAAAAAATATATCAGCAAAAAATATAAAATAATAAATTATTCATCTAATAAGATTCAGCCAGGTGGAACATCAAGTTTTGGATACTATTGTATAATGTTTATAAAACAAATGTCCTAGCCTAAATTTAATTTATTTTACAGTTTGACAATCAACCTTCTCAAGTTGATGATAAGATTGCAATTAATTTTATCTAAACTAAGGAATATGTCAACATATTGTCTCAAATGCAAACCTAAAACAGAAAATAAAGATGAAACAATGGAAAAAAAACAAAAAATAATAGGATAATGCTAAAAAGTATTTGTGCAATCTGTGGAAAAAGAAAAAGTATGTTTTTAAAGAAATTATCTGGAGCTGGAATGTGCGATAAGGTTATTTTAGTAGATGATTATTAAATAATAATATGCGAGTGCGAATGTGATAGAGATCTCTGTCTGGAGCAAAATAAAATTGTTACGTACTGTCAGAAATGCAACAGCAAAGAAATAATTTGGAACAGGTATAGATATACATAAATTAATTTGCAAGTTACCAAAACCGAAAGGAGGTTGGACATTACCAGGCCATAAATACACTGTACCATATAATCCGCTAGATAAACAACTAGATGAAAATGATAATCCGTTGCCCGGAAAAGAGCCTTACAATCAAGTTGATGCAATAGCAATACGTCACGATATCTGCTACTGTGATAACAAACAAGATAGGCACGGCTGTGATAAGATAATGTTAGATGAACTACGCGACATGAAACCGAAAGGAATTAGAGAACGTTTTGATAGAAGGCTGGTGCAGGGATTTATTGGAGCAAAATATAAGTTAGGTCTTGGAAAAGAATTGTGTGATGATCTTGCAGCTGAATTACAAAAACCTAAAAAAAAAGTTTGCGCGACGTAAAGTTGTCGCAAATGCCGTTGACGATATTTAGGCGATAGATTTAGTTGATATGTCAAATCTTGCTCAGTTTAACGATAACAAAAAATATCTTTTTAACGTTGTAGATGTTTTTAGTAAATACGCGTTTAGTGTACCCGTTTCAGATAAAACAGGAACATCGATAACTGATGCACTAAAACAAATAATAACAAGTACAGAAAGAAAACCAAACAGAATCTGGACCGATCATGGTTCTGAGTTTTTAATAAAAAATTTGAGCAGTTTTTGGAGCAAAATAATATCAAAAATATGTTACTGGAAATGAAGGTAAGAGCGTTATCGTCGAGCGATTTAATCGTACACTAAACGAGCTGATACATAAACATTTAACAGCTAAATATACAAATAAATATATTGACGACCTACAGCAGATTGTTGGTAAATATAATAACACGAAGCACAGATCAATAAAAATGTCACCAAATGATGCAATTAAAAATCCGATTCTTGCAAATGAAAACATGTACCGCAGACATAAATTTAAAGTTGGTGATAAAGTTAGAATTTCTCTGACGAAAAAAAAGAAAACATTTGAAAAAGGATTTACTCGAAACTGGAGAGAAGAACTATTTGTTGTTGGTAACGTTTTACTGACAATACCTGTAACATACGCGCTGAAGGATTTATTGAGTGAGCCTATAACTAGTAGTTTTTACGAGCAGGAACTGCAGAAAACTGAGCAAGATATATTTGTTATCTGAAAAAGTTATCAGGATAAAAGGTAATAAAAGTTTAGTTAAATGGAGAGGATACAGCAATAAATTTAACAGCTGGGTTCCAACTAAATCTATATTAAAATAATATTGTTATAAATTTGCTCGTATTTTAGCAGTACAGATTTACATCTGACTGGTCTACACAACGACATTAAATGTAATTTTCTTGCATTATCGACTGGCACAAAATTAAGTATTTCACCAAAAATAAAACCGTGTTTTATGCTCCTTTGTTGGACAGCAATTTTCACAATAAGAAAAGGTTGTATAAGTTGCCAAAATATTTGTTGCTCGGTAATAGTAAAATTACATTTTTTTATTTTTTGGCGATATGATACTTAACATTATATCGTCCAGTTGTCGGTCTGATGTAATTTTTTTATCAACCACGTCCACGATCTCGTCTTGTTCATCGTCATTGTTAAATAAAATGTCATCTTCTGTATAACCAACCGAGTCGTGTTTTCTGCGACTGTAGCATCTCCTGCTGCAAAATTATCATCAGCGTAAATATCAGCAAGCCGTTTCATCAAGTCCATATTATAATATATTTTTATCTAGTTAATATTAATAAGATTTTATTTCAACTCGCTCGTCATTATCACCTATAATCAGCCGATGCTGCTTTACCAAACGGTTGTGTGTATATCCGATCCTAACATATTTCCCGCGTATAAGTTGTACTTGGGATGAACATAATAGTACTCTTGCTCGCTTGCGAAATTCTGTGCCATCATACTATAAGCATTTTTATATCTCTAATTGGTTGTTCAACTAGCGCATGCGCAGTGTGCGGTGACATATTGCTCGAATAATCAATTACATATATAAAATGTTATATAAATATAGTGCTGAAATTACGAGATATTGCTAAGAAGAGCCTTATCAAAGCAGAAAAAAACTGCTACTGCGTTTTTCGGTTATGATAGCAGTTATAAATTCGATAATCAAAATATTTTAGCAAATTTTAACTCTACAAAGTATCATGTGCCAAATTAGGGGTTCCGTCCTTTATATGTCTGTTACAGTCATAGTGACTTGCTTCAAGTGTCTGCCTTGGAACTCCACAGTTCCTGGATCAAAAGGAATTACCCTCATCCATATAACAGATCAGCTAAAAGAAACCCGTTTTGTTTAGATAATTGGTTTTGTAAATGCATATTCATTCTCAACCAATTTTCATACAACGATATTTCAAGTTCGTTTCAAAACAGACTTGCGGAAATAATAACTAGCAAGGAAACAAACAGGCTGATAATACCAGGCCAGAATTGCTGTCTGGATATGTATCGGACGAGAAAGGTGATTTACATTGAGAATGAGCTCACAAATACCACAGGTTTCAAAAGAGCAACATAATTTAACACACACACACACACACACACACACATATATATATGTGTGTG
>JAECUM010091528.1:0-10724 GCA_016617855.1 Megalonaias nervosa
TGTCATGGCTAGCTCAACTTGTATTGCGATTTGGTGGACTGAAACAGAATGGATTGAAATGTTAGATTGTTTTGGGTCTATCAGGCGGGAGATGTTGCGTTTGTTAGGACGGTTATGATTGGTTGTTGGACTGGAGAGTTTCAATCCGTTTTATGCCGCAGTTGTTACACTAGTATGGAATTAAAATTTTTGGGTTGTTTGGGTTCTTGATCTGATTTAGATTATAGATTTGTTGTGTAGATATTGTTTGTGGATGTATATTCTTTAGTGAGACTAATTGTAGCAAGTTGATATTAATATGCGATTATTTACATTTTTAATGTATTATTATTATTACAAGTTAGAGTTAAGGTGTGTGGTTAAATAGCTACATCCTATATTATTGGTTAAATGTTGTTAAAAATAAATGATTAAATGATTTCTTTACCATGTGCAGTGTGCTTAATGTGTAGTCTGTCCAGTCCGTGGTCAGTTTTCCTTTATTCCTTTGATCCTTTGTTCTGGGGAGAGGTCCCCTGCTGCTGCAGCAGTGTGCTTGCAATGTTGGTTGTTAATTTAGTCCTGGAATCTCGATTTCGGCGATATCCTCTTGTAAATCCTATGTATGAATCCTTTTTCCTGTTTTTGTTGCATTTCGGGTCTCCCCTGAAGTCCCAATTCGATGTATTTTGTAGATCTCGGCAGCAGCGTGGCGCACGTCCGTCCTCTCTGGCATCCATCTGTACTGCCTGATAGCCAGACTGACTGACTGAATCGGATTAAAGTCGCTCTTGCACTTTCGCGCTTTTGCGACTGGTTGTGGCCCTGGGCTGGGCGATAACCCCTTAAGGGGGCACTCGGCCCCTGGCTGGGCCTTGACAGCCTGTAGGAGGTGTGAGCACGGAGCCATCACAGCCTCCCGTATTAGCAGCATTTTCTCAGTCCGGCAGCGAGGCAAACGCCACAGCAAGCCCCCGGCGACGACCCCAGGGCAATCCCGCCCCGCAACCACGGGGGAGGACTCGCGACATATATACACGAATCAATACCAGAGACAAACGAACTTAACATCATTACCAACAACAACAACCATCTAGAATACCAAGCTATCTCCATCAAAGTAGGGAAGAAAAATATCACCATCTTCAACATCTATGACCCACCCACACCGCACCTAAATCAAACAAACAACTTCAGCCAACTTCTACAACAAAAGACCCAATACAGTATCATGTGCGGGCACTTCAACGCGCACAACCGAGATTGGGGGGGGGGGGCAACGCACAGATAAAAAAGGCAAAACAATGGACAAGATCATCAGAAACAACCGACTGGTCATGCTAAACACGGGCATACCCACAAGACTGGATCCAACAACAGGCACATTCACAACACTGGACCTCACCCTAGCCACCCCCTCTATGGCACAAATTACAGAATGGGAAGTACTCACACAAAGCACCTGGGGGAGCGACCACTTCCCAAAAGGCACAATCATTCATATACAAAACCCACAGAAACTACAACGACACCCGCAACGATGGAAAATTAAACAAGCAAACTGGGAACAATTTCAGGCAATACTATGCCACGTTCAAACAGACGACCTAAAGAATGCCAACACCAACATCTACTACGACAACTTCATCAAGGCTATCAACGCAGCAGCACAGGAATCCATACCCAAAACTAGTGGGACTAAACTCAACAACCATGTACCGTGGTGGACAGACGAATACAAGAAAGCAATCCAGGACAAAACAAAAGCACTCAACAGATACCAACACACCCACCTACCGACCGACTACACAACATATAAAGAACACGAAACCAACGTCAAAAAGGTCATCAAGGAAGCTAAACAAAAATCCTGGAGAGACTATTAGTCTACACTTACACACAAGACCAACTCCAAAGAAGTATGGGCGAAAATAAAGGCCATCAAAGGAAACACGCACAAACCAACACCCAAAATAGCGGGAGCACACACAGACCAGCAACGGGCGGAACTACTGGCGCAACAATTCGTGCGTGCTAGTAGCAACCAAAACGACACACCAGCATTCATGCAACGACGACAACAACTGGAACAAGAGTACACACACATCTTCACGGATCGCGAGGATGCACAAATAAGCAACAACTCACCACTAAACAATGACTTCACCCTCTACGAATAAAAACACGCTCTACAACCAAAACAACGAACCGCCCCAGGAGAAGACAACCTAGGGTACGCAATCTACAAACAGCTACCCATAAACACGCAACTGATAGCCATCGATCTATTACAATATGGAACACTGGACAAATACCAACCGCATGGAAACAAGCCATTGTCATTCCCATACCAAAATCTGGAAAGGATCCCAACCTAGTAACATCTTACAGACCCTTCTCACTCATGAACTCCATATGTAAAATCATGGAGACAATGGTGACAAATAGAATTAAACATCACTTAGACACAATCTTCTAACAGAAAATCAGAGCGGCTTCCGGAACCACCGATCAACGACAGACCAACTCATACGCCTAGAAGCAGACATCAAACTATCATTCAATGACAAACAAAAATCGCACAGGCACCTGATCGCAATATTCATCGACCTTGAGAAGGCTTTCAACCTAGTATGGACCAAGGGACTAATATCCAAGCTGAACCAGTACGGACTGAACGGAAAAATGCATCGATGGATAGAAAACTTCCTCACAGGACGACAAATAAAAGTTAGAATAGGAGACCAAACTTCAAACACATACACTCTGGAAAACGGAACACCACAAGGGAGCGTAATAAGCCCCATTTTATTTAACATGATGGTCAACAACTTAACGGACTACCTAGACAACACCATAAACTTATCCCAATTCGCGGACGACGTAGCAATCTGGAAAGCAGGTAACCCCAACAACCAAACATTCATCAACCAAATACAACAACATTTGGACTCAATCTCCAAATGGTCCAACGACTGGGGCTTCAAGATATCTCTGGAAAAAAACTGTACCAGTACTCTTCTCACCGTTCAGGAAATACAAAACCAAATACCCAACACTATACCTACAAGGAACACAAATCAAATTCGTAAAACAAACGTATTTTCTGGGGATGATACTGGATGAACAACTCACATGGGCCCACCATATCAAAGACCTACTCAATAAATGCAAGCAAGATCTAAACCCCCTAAAACACCTGAAAGGAACATCATGGGGAGCAGACCCACAAACCTTACTAACGCTATACAAATCATTAATCAGATCCAAGATTGACTACGGATGCTAAATCTACGACTCTGCCAAAAACACCTTACTACAAAAACTCGACAGCATCCAATATAAAGCACTTCGAATATGCACTGGAACACTCCCCAACACATCAAATGACGCGCTTCAGGTTCTAACAGGGGACCTGCCGTTACATTTACGAAGGGCAGAACAAATTCTACGCTTCGCCATCAGAAACTCTATTCACACAGACAGCAATCCTACCAAAACAGCATTCCAAACCTGCAACAAAGCCTTCAGCAAAAGGGTCGTACCCACCCACCCCGCCTGCAAAAAAGCCCACACCTTACAAAAGGCAATGCAAATCGAAATACAAGCGTAACAACGTAAATACCTCGACCACACACCATGGAAAAACACCACACCTGTAATAAACCTCACGGCCAAAGGACTGGAACACAAAAACCACAACCCCTGGAAACTCCTCACAACAATCAACAACATCCTTGAAGAGCAATATGCATCACACACTAAGATCTACACCGATGGCTCCAAATCCCGGGAACTCCAAAGAACTGCGGCAGCGATTGTCGTCCCACAACTAAACATCAAGATTGAAGCCAGACTCCCCGATGGATGCTCAATCTACATCGCAGAGTTCTGGGCAATAAAAACAGCCTTGACATGGATCAAAACACAAAATAACAAGTCCCTAGTATCATCACCGATTCACTAAGCGTTTTGACATCACTCGACACAGGAAAATCCAAAAGCAGAGATAACATGCTCCAAGAAACATTGCACCTACTGCGAGAACTTGAATCTAATCAATATAAAATAGAATTCCTATGGGTACCCTCACACATCAATCTATCAGGCAATGATAAAGCTGACCTTGCGGCCAAACAAAGCCTCCAGCAGACAGAAATCCAGAGCATCGACTACAGTGTCAAAGAACTCTGTAGCATGGTAACCCAACGTATCAATCAAAGATGGCAACAACACTGGGACAGCTCCAACAAAGACAGACACCTATACGGGATACAACAAGAGATCTCGAGAAGAACCAGACCCCCCAAAAACCTGCAGAATAGCGAACAGTGGATTATCTACAGACTTAAAACCGGTAAAACACGGCTCCATACCAACTACGGGGATCCCACGACTGACCAACAAGGCGACCACAACAACTGCCAACACTGCTCTAAACCGGAAACACTCCACCATATATTCAACGAATGCACCGGATACCACATACAAAGGACCAACTTCAAGGACTTCCAAACGCGAATCGGAGCACCAACAACATACCCGGATATATTGGACCACACCAAAAACAATAACCTAGAAACAACATACAACATCATCTTCTTCCTAAAAGCCATCAACAAACTACATCAAATATAAATACTCAAACCAAAAACCCTATATAACTACACGAACATATACATACAAAATAACAAATACTCCAGGGACTAAGGTCACAAGCCAGCCTAAAGGCAATTCCCAACAAAACCCACCAAAACAAAAGGGGGGAAACACAGGTAAGTGTTGACACCCACAAAGTCCCCTATCACCCCAAACTAATTGAACCGCATGAACTAGCCGCACGGCAAAATAACCCCGCTCGCATGGTCCAAGCAAGACCCAGACCTAACTTTTCTATGCCACTCATTATCCTATTTTTATATATTAAAAAGAAACAAAAAAAAAACCCCAAAAAAACAGAGGAGAATAGGGCTTTATTTAATACTAACCGCATGGAAATAACCCTAACAGACAAACTGACGACCAACCGACCAATAAACCCAAGCCAGAGCAGAGCAACATAACAGAACACAAGGCAGGGGCACTACACCAAACCACCCAGCCACATCAACAAAAGTGCCTACAGACCACCAACCATCTTTCGACAAACAGGGGCGGAAAAACTACGGAGAAAAGACACCGACAACTACTAACTGCCGCCGATGGAAGACTCCAAGCAACACGACACATAACGGAAAAAGATATCAACCTAGGTACAGTCCAGGAAACCCGACCTCATACAACCAATGTGCTGCCGTTCTGAGATCACAAAGAAGATTCAAACCATAAGATGCTGGAATCAGCCATCAACCGACAAGCAGGGACAGAAAAATGTACAGAGAAAAGATACAAATAACTATTCAACAAAATTTGCCAGACAAGCATCAAAGCAAGGAGCAGTCCAGGTCGCTCTACCTGCTGTTCCACAAACCCCCTCCCCCGCACACACTAACATAAACATCCTAGCTGGGACCATCAAACAGGTGCTAGGACAGATATACTAGCAATACCTGGGTGGGATCCTGAACTCGGCAAGCCCATGCCGAGCAAAGATTTCCTACCATGACCCCGGCACATGGATGTTTGTATCGCATCAAAGGCAAAGGACAGTCCAGGAAAAAAACCCACCTGCTGTCCCACAACCCCCTCCCCCAACAAAAGCGATCGGACAAACACAAAGGCAAGGGGCAGTCCAGGCGGCTCTGCCTGCTGCCTCACAACCCCATTCCGGACATGCGTGGCACAACCATTTCGAGTTACAGTTGCTCCTCGCAAGAAGGAGAAATTGTAGTTCCCGCTCGTAAATGGACACAACACACTCCCCGAGAAAGAAGCCCCCCCCCCCAGGGTCTTCAAATTGGCCGAAGAAGACCGAACACAAAACAACCTTGATCCTTTAGATCCTGTCTAAAATGAAAACTAACGAAACAACAAACTGATTACAGATAACATTAAAGAGAGGGCCCACCTCTCGCCTGATTAGAAAACGATTTCAGCAAACGTGCAAGTACACTTAGTACACAAAATTCCAACTCACCCAATTATTCAAAATTCACAACCATGAACACGTTGACAATTGCACAGGTGGCTAACACAAAATTTGTATAGGGCTGTCCACTAGGAAGACTGGACTAGATTTGACACAAAATTTCGGCCTTGCCGTTAGGCCGGGGCTTGTGGTTGCGGGGGCGGGGGTGCCCATGGGTTGTCGCCGGGGGCTTGCTGTGGCGTTTGGGAGCTGCCGTTTTCCTGGACCCTTTCCTCCTTTGCCCTGCCGCCGGACTGAGGGATGCTGCTAGATACGGGAGGCTGTGATGGCTCCGTGCTCACACCTCCTACATGCTGTCAAGGCCCAGCCAGGGGCCGAGGGCCCCCTTAAGGGGTTATCGCCCAGCCCAGGGCCACAACCAGTCGCAAAAGCGCGAAAGTGCAAGAGCGACTATAAACCGATTCAGCCAGTATCAAAGCAAGGAGCAGTCCAGGTCGCTCTACCTGCTGCTCCACAAACCCCCTCCCCCGCACACTCTAACATAAACATCTTAGCTGGGACCATCAAACAGGTGCTAGGGCAGATATACTAGCAATACCTGGGTGGGATCCTGAACTCGGCAAGCCCATGCCGAGCAAAGATTTCCTACCATGACCCCGGCACATGGATGTTTGTATCGCATCCAAGGCAAGGGACAGTCCAGGAAAAACCCCACCTGCTGTCCCACAACCCCCCTCCCCGGACAAAAGCGATCGGACAAACACAAAGGCAAGGGGCAGTCCAGGCGGCTTTGCCTGCTGCCCCTCAAATCCATTCCGGACAAGCGTGGCACAACCATTTCGAGTTACAGTTGCTCCTCGCAAGAAGGAGAAATTGTAGTTCCCGCTCGTAATGGACATAACACCCCCTCCGAGAGAGAGGCCCCCCCCCCCATAACCAAGGGTCTTCAAATTGGCCGAAGAAGACCGAACACAAAAACAACCTTGAGCCTTTAGATCCTCCGTCTAAAATGAAAACCAACGAAACAATAAACTGATTACAGTTAACATTAAAGAGTGGGCTAACCTCTCACCTGATTGGAAAACGATTTCGGTAAACGTGCAAGTACACTTTGTACACAAAATTCCAACTCACCCAATTATTCAAAATTCACAACCATTAACACGTTGGCAATTACACAGGTGGCTAACACAAAATTGGTATAGGGCTGTCCACTAGGAAGACTGGACAAGATTTGACATAAAATTCCGGCCTTGCCGTTGGGCCGGGGCGTGGGGTTGCGGGGGCGGGGGTACCTGGGGTCGTCGCCGGGGGCTTGCTGTGGCGTTTGGGCGCTGCCGTTTTCCTGGTCCCTTTTCTCCTTTGCCTCGCTGCCGGACTGACGGATGCTGCTAGATACGGGAGGCTGTGATGGCTCCGTGCTCACACCTTCCACATGCTGTCAAGGCCCAGCCAGGGGCCAAGTGCCTCCTTAAGGGGCTATCGCCCAGCCTAGGGCCACAATCAGTCGCAGAAGCACAAGGATGCAAGAGCGACTTTAATCCATTCAGTCAGTCATTCGCGCCATTGATCATAATTCTGCCTCAGCAGCCATTGTATGCGTATGTGCCTTATACCACTGCGGTGAAAAAGCCTCGGAAGTAGCAATTATTTCAAGTTATTTTGCCACAGAATCGAGGAAATACGACAGAACAGAGAATTTTATACATAGGGAGCCGAAAAACAGACAGAATTGTGATATTCAACTGGAATTAACGACCGACTAACAAGACAAGCAGACAGCAGCAGCAGCAGGGAACCCCCTCCACTGAGAGAACAAAGGAATTCCGACCGGCCACTGACTGCTGTAACCCGATACGGGACTATAAACAGACTGTGAACGCCTAACCATTGTAAGGTAAAATGAATTTATATACACTAACCCTTTCCTACTTTAAATATCCAACCCTAACAGTAATCGTAACAATTATAAGCCCCACCCTATACACTCTGGAAAACGGAACACCACAAGGGAGCGTAATAAGCCCCACCCTATTTAACATGATGGTCAACAACCTAACGGACTACCTAGACAACACCATAAACTTATCCAAATTCGCGGACGACGGAGCGATCTGGAAAGCCGGCAACCTCAACAGCCAAACATTCATCAACCAAATACAACAACAACTTGACTCGATATCCAAATGGTCCAATAACTGGGGCTTCAAAATATCACTGGAAAAAGAAAACTGTAGCAGTACTCTTCTCACCCTTCAGAAAATTCAAAACCAAATACCCAACACTACACCTTCAAGGCACACCAATCAAATTCGTAAAACAGACGTACTTTCTGGGAATATTACTCGATGAACAACTCACATGGATCCACCATATCAAAGACCTACTCAACAGATGCAAGCAAGGTCTAAACCTCCTAAAACACCTGAAAGGGACATCATGGGGAGCGGACCCACAAACTTTACTAATGTTATATTTAATGAATGCACCGGATACCATATACAAAGGACCGACTTCAAAGACTACCAAACGCGAATCAAAGCGCCAACAACGTACCCGGAAATATAGGACCATTCAAAAAACAAAAATCTAGAGATAACATACAACAACATCATATCCTTCTTAAAAGCAATCGACAAACTACATCAAATATAGATCCTCAAACCAAATCCCGTACAGTTACATTAACAATTACATGCAAAATACTAAACACTCCAGGGACTAAGGCCATATGCCAGCCTAAAGGCAAGTCCTAACAAAACCCACCAAAACAAAAGGGGAGGGAACACAGGTAAGTGCCCCATACCAACAGCCACAGAGGCCCATATAAACCCTAAACTAACTAAACCGCATGGCATCATTAACCCAGCATGACAGCATGATCCTGCCCTAGCATGACCCTGACTAACATATTTTCTACCTTTTACTATTTGAATTCTTAAAAACAAAAACAAAAAAACAAAAAAAATAGGGGGAGGGAATAGGGTACTATTCAACACTAACCGCATGAAAATAACCCAAAAAGACAACCTGACGACAAACCGACGACGAAAACCAAGCTAGAGCAGAAACAACAAACCAAACGCAAGGCAGAAGCAGTACAACAGACCGGCCAACCATACCATCATAAGAACCTACAGACCATCAACCGACAAACAGGGACGGAAAATTTACGGAGAAAAGACACCAACAACTATTATCAGCCGCCGTTGGGAGACTAAACCCAACACGACACATAACAGGAGAGATGTCAAACTAGGTGCAGCCCCGGAAACCTACAAACACACATTCAATTTTCCGCCGTTGGGTGTTCATATCCGACACAACATATATTAGAAAAGATGATTCTCAAAGCACACATTCAATTTGCCGCCGTTGGGAGTTCATACCCAACACACATATCAGAAAAGATGATTCTCAAAGCAAGGAGCAGTCCAGGCCGCTTTACCTGCTGCTTCACAAACCCCAGTCCCCACATACACCAACATAAACACCCTAGCTGGGACCATCAAACAGGTGCTAGGACAGATATACTAGCAACACCTGGGTGGGATCCTTGAATCGGCAAGCCTGAACCGATTTAAGATTTCCCACCATGACCATGGCATATAGGTGTTTGGTATCGCATCAAAGGCAAGGAGCAGTCCAGGAGAACCCACCTGCTGCCCCACACCCCCAACCCACCCGGACAAACGATCTGACAAACAAAAAGGCAAGGGGCAGTCCAGGTAGCTCGGCCTGCTGCCCCACAACCCCCAATCACCCGGACAAGCGATCGGACAAACACAAAGGCAAGGGGCAGTCTAGGTAGCTCTGCCTGCTGCCCCACAATCCCATTCCGGACAAGCGTGGCACAACCATTTCGAGTTACAATTACTCCTCGCAGGAAGGAGATATTGTAGTTCCCGCTCGAAATGGATCAATTGCCCTCTCCTCACACCTCCCACAAGACAAGCGAAAACGGGCACAAATTGGGTGCTAGGAAAGACATACTGGTACATACCCGGGTGAGATCCTAATAGCAGCAAGGGAGTTTACTATACAGCTTCCCGCCCAATTGGTGCTAGGGAAAACATACCAGCATATACCCGGGTGGGATCCTGAAGGTGGCAACCCACCCCGTCTAAGGGGCAATGTGTGGGTTGAGAGAGAGGGCCCCCCAACCATAACCAGGAGTCTTCACACTGGCCGAAGAAGACCTAACACAAACCTACCATGACCACTTAGATCCTCCTTTCTAAAACGAAAAATAACAAAACAAGAAACCGATTACAGATAACATTAAAGAGAGGGCTAACCTCCCTACCGATTGGAAACGATTTCGGCAAACGTGCAAGTACACTTAGTACACAAAATTCAAACTCACCAATTATTCAAAATTCGCAACCACGAACACGTGAACAATTGCACAGGTGGCTAACACATAATTGGTATAGGGCCGTCCACTAGGAAGACTGGACTAAATTTGACACAAAAATCCAGCCTTGCCGTTGCGCCGGGGCGGGGGTGTCCTGGTGTCGTCTCCGGGGACTTGCTGTGGCGTTGTTGCGCTGCCGCTTCCCGGGTCTCTTTCCTCCTTTGTCTCGCTACCGGGATGAGTGACCGCTGCTAGATATGAGGCTGTGATGGCTCCGTGCTCACACCTTCCACATGCTGTCAAGGCCCAGCCAGGGGCCAAGTGCCTCCTTAAGGGGCTATCGCCCAGCCTAGGGCCACA
>JAECUM010091529.1:0-52214 GCA_016617855.1 Megalonaias nervosa
TATACTTGTCAATATGTGTAGGTTGCATTATACTAAGCAGAGTATGTTAATTTTCCCAAGGATTTTGTTTAGCTATTATCACAGTCAATGGTCCATCATTATCGCTGTCATTTTCACTCGTATTTTCACTCGTATTTTCACAATGCTCTCTTAACTGTCTTATACGAAAGTTCATAATTTTTTTCTGTTCGTATCCATGAGATAATTCTAGCTTGATTTTGTCAATAGCGTTTGAGAGAGGCACAAACAACTTTACCTGATCATCAGTGACAGTTGCCAGTGACTTTAACATTCCTTGTTGGATAACTTTCATGAATTTATAATCAGCGGATAGCGTGAATCTGTTCTCGTTCTTTCGTTGTTGTAATGAGTCAAAATCACATAGAATCTTTTCAGCATTAAGATTGTCAGATACATTGATACCGTTATGTTGTAATTTTTTAATCGCAGAAACAATGACATTGATATTTTCAAAATTCATTATATATATATTTATATATTTAAAATAAAAAAATATTAGCCCTCATGACTTTTTTTTTGTCAGAGAGCTGTTTTTGTGTGAAATATATGAAATATATACAGATGGTTTATGATTTTGATACATATATTATATGGTTATGATGTTGATTTTTGCAGACGGCACATTTATGATTGTATACAATGAAGATAATGGTTATTTACAATGAAGATAATGATTATATACAATGAAGATAGTGGTTATATACAATGAAGGTGATTATGATATATACAATGAAGATAATGGTTATATACGATGAAGGTGATTATGATATATACAATGAAGATAATGATTATATACAATGAAGATAATGGTTATATACAATGAAGATAGTGGTTATATACAATGAAGGTGATTATGATAATATATACAATGAAGATGATGGCCTTTTCTCTACCTGTGAATAGAAACTAGCACACCCACCCCAAATATCAAATCCGTAGGGGTGCAAAACTGACACCTACTACGTGTTGACACGTGGGTAGGTATACTAATTTCTATTCACAAATAGACTAGGGCTCGGCCAAGGCCCCCAATAGATTATAAATCTTGGCCTAAAATCGCCTCCTGCAGACAATTTGCCTTTCTCGGGTTTCGAAACATGGGCGCCAGGACGAGAGTTTCTACGCGCTATCAATTGAGCTATCGGACTTTGTTATAAATATATACTGAAAAAGTTAATATGTGTTTACCAATAGCCTATTTCCTAAAAACTACAGTGTTCTTAACAAAAACCACAGTTTTCTGTGTAAAATGGGATTTCTAGTTTCCGAAAAATATATATAATTCTGCATTAACACTGAGTCTATGCGTAAGCCGTTACCAAGAAGATTGATTTAGTCATAGCGTATTCTTAAAATAACTTTACGCAGTAATCGGCCACACACAGCCGTTATGGAATAATCAATAAGAGCTAATTATGCAGCCACAGCCTTCTAGACAATAGATTTCGATTGCCTGTGTGCACTATGAGAAATCTGTGCGCGGATTTTATGTAAACAAAGAATACAGTATTATTATTTTGTCAGTTACTGGTTGCCACATAGGGAAAGTTGCCGATTAGCATTGAATGAGACCGCCGGTAAGGTTATATATATTTACAAGTATATACTATACTGTATTGTATACCAACTATTATGTATCATAGACAAGCACCATGCATCCGGATATTTTTTTTTGTTATGATTTCACATACAGATTTATATTTAGTTCTTCATTTCTTGTGTCCAGAATGCGATTGTTTTGGTCTGTAAGTTTAAAGTGTATCCTTGATAATAACGGATTATGAACTCGCAGGTACACGGGGTTAATTGGTTCTGATACAATTAACCACCCTGGGGGGGCTAATGGACTAAAACTGAATAATATGTACCCTTGCTGGGCCTGGTTAGACTTAGAAAGATCTACCTGATAGCTACCTGCAATAACATCGCATACCAGATTGACTGCAATAACTGATGTTATGTTTACAATGCCTGGCGATATATGACGTCCGGCACCAAAAGGGTTGTTATTGTGTTTTAGTATAAGCGGTGGTGGGGCTATTTTTCTCCATGATTCAATTACTCCCGGATAATATTCTTCAATAAGATCAGTTAATGATTTCTTCATTTCAGCGTTATTTAAATCTGGTATAATAAATGTTTGTAAATCTTTTTCTGTTATTTTGTAATGATCAAGAAATAACTGTTTAAGTTTTGGACTTGTGTAAGGATTTCCATCGAGTTTAGTCACAGTGTTTATAATACTTCGATTGGTGATGTATAAATCGAGTAACATTCCATTTAAGTGTTTTATTGACTCGATTATTTGCTGCTTTACGTTATCGTTGTAATGTTGAGATAATGAAATAAGTAAACTTCTTAAATCATTAAATGTTTTATCGTATTCAGGCTTAAGAGTATCTAAAAATTCTTTAAAAAATTCTTCATCAACAATATCTCTATTAATCGCCCCTGGCGTCCTGATAACATTAAATGGTGATCTAGTTATCTTGGGAATTCTTTACCGTCAAAATCGGTAAAGTAGTGTGTATTGTTGTTTGAATCAAATTCAAATCCTATATATCTCCATAGATGTTTTTTTTTGATATTCTGGATTTTTAATGAATTTTTCTTCGCTTGTTTTAAATTCATTTTTAGTTGGCTCTGAAACTCCATTATAAATAGGTGCGACTTCAGGCCATCCTAACACTGATCTAATTGAACTTTGATAAATATCTACAAGGTAATCAGGAGAATTTATTTCAATCACCGGTGATAGTGTTGGTTCGTTAGCAGTGATCGCTATTTTGGATTCTTCCCCTGTGATAGATTTAATTCTGCGTTGGAACTCATCATTAATCTGGTCTATTTGATAACTACCCGTTGAAATTCCAACAACTTGCCAATCAGGTGTTCCATCCGGTTTATTCTTATTCGCAAATACCAGTGAATTATTTTCTGGTTGTCCACCAAACGGTTTTGACCTGATATTTGGCCAACTATGATAAACTCGAAGCTGCGCTAATGCAATTTCCTTTGCTGGAATTGCAGTTGGAAAGTTAACGCTAAATTCAGGATTGGTTGAACTTAATGATATCATAGTAGTTTTTGACGGCGTTGTATTAGCTATGATCTGCTGAAGTAATTCTAACGATGACATTATTTAAAATACTCCGTATTTAATAGAGCGGAAATTCAACCATCCACTTTATCATTAGAATCCACTTTGAATGCCTCATGATAAGCTTCCATTATCGTTGCGAACTCCTCATCGGATATTTTACCATCGCTGAGGTACGCCGAAAGATACGATGATAGTTTAGAATAAGATGATGTTGCTGTGTGCAATTTCATTATGTACTCGTTTAGTTTATCATTTGTACACGTAGATATTTTCTTAGCGATAATACTGAAAATACCTGCGCATGTTGTTGCCGTGGAAACTATAGTTGTTACAACTGCAGGCGCTGTCATCGTTATTGTTGATAGTAATAATCCAGTTCCAGCAATAACAGCAGAAACCGAGTATACCATTATATCAATAACAACCATACGTCGCCGATATTTTTTTTACCTTTATCGTGTAATCGTCGGTGATATTTTTTAGTTTGGTTTGACACTCACATACTTGAGCGTATCTGTGACGTTGAACATCGATAAATGACTCTTGATTCATTATACTTATCTAGATAACTAATTGAGGAGTTTCACACACAAATTCCAAGCACCACCAGTATAGTGCTCTGGTTAAATTTTCATCAGATGCTTCCAGCAGAAATGTTTCTTCCGCATCTTTATTTATTATGACGGATACAACTCCAGAAAAAGTATCGTTTGAATAACGCCATGGAAATGTAGTAAATATACTGAATTTTGCACTACTAAATACGGACAGTCTGTATACACCAGTGACTTCTGCGGTGTGTTTGAGATTATTATCTTGCAGTGTCCATACTCCTAATCCTGATGCTACTGTGTATACTACGTTGAAGATCTGCTTGTGAGGAATTTTAATAAGATTCGTTTTTTCAATGATATTAGGAATTCCACTAACAATATCGTTGATTTTCTGTTAATGTCGGTAAGTTTTATGTCAACGACTGGTGGAGTTCCAAAAAATTCGTTAATAGATCTGTTTATATTTCTACGGAAATTTAGAAATGTTTGTACATGATTAATATAATCAGTTCTAAATGCAGCAATTCCATCATTGATTGTCGTTAACGAAGTCGTTATTGGAATTTCCTTATCGTCGACGTATTTCTTCGTTGCAGCGTCAAAATCTGTTTCTGGTGTTCTGAGATTATTAATACCATTATTATTCATGTCGAGAAATGCACGCATTATACCACCGCGCACTGACACGTACTTGGATTCTTGATCATCGACGTATTTTTTGTTGCTGCGTCTGTATCCGAGGTTGGATCTCCAAGATATGTAATTTTTCTTCCTGACATAATAATGTCACCGGTAAATACATCACCAGTTTTCTTAACATAGTCGTTAACCGATTTACCGGAATCCTGTATTTTACCTTGATCAGTAAAAGTAACGATATTATTAACAACCACGTTGGGAATTCGTAAAAGTACATCTGGTAGTTGTATGTTACTCGTTTTTAATCGTCCTTGTTTGTCCTGAAAAACGACGACTTCATTTTGATCCACACTTTTGATATTTAATAAATCATCGATTTCATTTCTGAGTTGATCAAGAGTTGCGTATTTAGATAAATCGACCTTCTGATCTTTGCGAGTAGATCTTCCATAAATATCTACCATTATATTTACTGATATCTGTTTAAGTGTGATACCGTTCAGTAGTGAACGCGTGCACGACTTTATGAGGTGGTTTTGTTGATTTTGATATAGCATCAAGTACATTAAGTACTTCACGACCACATATTGGTGGATCAGTTAATGTTTGTGTTGGTAACGTTGAATACCAGATTGGAGCAGTATTATTGCTGACATAATGAAGAAATTCTTTTGGTGGCGCTAATCCATATGAATCAAAGTAAATAGTTCCACGTGGATCAATTGCATATCCAACCCAATGCGTGCCTGATCCAGAATTTTTATCGAGATTGATAATACCAGTTTCTAAATCGCTAGCGATTTTAGGTAGTTGATCGCGCATGAAAACACCTCTGAAGTTTTTTATTTTTAATTTTTTAGCAGCATTAAGTAAATCAAAATTGGACATGGGTGATATCAGTAAACTGTCCCGGGAAGTCTTAGACCCTTTCCGTACCACGAATACGGGGTTCCTGGTAGTCTTAGACCCTTTCCGTACCACGAATACGGGGTTCCTGGTAGTCTTAGACCTTTTCCCTTTTTTTTGATTCCTTGTCCGGTTGCTTTCTTTAACGCCATTCCAGCAGCTGTTCCAACAGCACCTAGCGCAGCTGCTTTTGCAACAGCTGGGGCTGCAGCTGCTATTAAAGCTGGTATAGCTGCGAGAAGTGGAAATATACCACCCGATTTAGCAATATCTTTGATGGCGCCCGCAGAAAGATTAAGTTTGACGCCTTTATTTGATTTTTTAGCGTCATTGAAGTTTTTAAACTGACGCTCGGTCAACGATAGTTTATTTGCACCGGTCATCTGTTCTCGCTTTAGCGATATTTTTATTCCACAGTTATTTTTTGATGCTGATTGCAGCTTTTAATCTGACCAGGAGTCAGACTCACACTAACGTGATGATATGACATTATTAATATTATGAACGATCTAATTACATGTTTTCTACTGGAGCATCAATAACTCTCATTCGTCCACCAACACCTTCGAGTAACATTGATTTATCGCTGAGTATAACGGCTATTGCTCTATAATTAGGAATATCTACAACATTTCTATTAACACGAGCTCGAAAATGAATATCTACAACAGATTGTCTGGTTAAATCTAAATGTTCTAGTGAAAAGTAATAAATCGGATACAGCGTTGTAAAATCTAGCTGCGATATTTGCAAACCAGTATCAATGTTTTGATCACGTCCCATGAACGACATAAGACGATGATATGCACGTGCTACATGATTTTGATCGAAATTTAACAAAATATCCTCGGATGGTTCTTGATGTCCATTAATCCTCAATGAAACCTCGGAAACACCAAGATTGTCAAATATCATAATACTAAGATTTTGACTGTTTATTCGTGCAACATCTTGTAATGTGATAAATATGTGTCTTGGTGCAGAAACACCCTGCTGAGAAGCTATTTACCACGTAAATAAACCATTAATATTACTCTGGATAGCATCTGTGGTCATAGTCAACCATGACAACGTTGATTTGCCACCTTGACTCATAAAAGATAACAACCGGTCTTCTTCAGATATTGACGGAGTCATCACTGGCATCCACAGGGAAAGTTTTGTTAGTACTACTATACCAGGATCAGTACCGGGGAGTCGCCAGATTGCATCATCGTCTGTGCCTTTTCGTACTAGTACAACTGTGTGTTTGGCTGCGAAAATGACTTTTCTAACATTTCTACAGAATTCAAAGATATGTGACAGTAGAATTGCACATGAAAATACTCTTCTTCCACCACGCAACATTGCTCGACGTGATCTAAATCCTAAGTTAAATTCTTCATCTACATTAGTAATCATTATTTGTACATCCGCATCGGCGTTGTTGGCGAAATTTCTTGGTCGTCTTATATCATATTGTTGGTACTCTGGATAATTAGAAGTATCCTTTGCAAACATCATTGATGGACCAGCTGATCTTGAGTAATCGTCGCTGTATCTTGCAAGGCCTAGTATTGTCGTGGCAACGTCGACTTCTTTCTGAATTGATTCAATATTTTTTCCGTCAATCATGTACGTAGCGCTATCAAATAACGCCATAATACCATTATTAACAAAGCCGACACTAACATCAGCTCCATATGCTACTGGTGGTGCTGCAGGATTAGCGTTATTTAAAATTTCACCTTCGACTTCAATAAATGCTTCAGCGGGTAGGAAATATCTGCTTGTATCCTGAACCTGTAGTTCGATTCGTCCACGCTGATCTGGCAGTCGTGCGTTGTAAGAATAATACTGATAATCGCGCACAGACTCATCTTTGAGAACTGGTGCGTCCATGTCAAACGCGGGGTCAGATATGCGCTTAAACATCTTTATTATTATCGTCTTCGTCTAACACGAAGACCACTTCGGGAAGTGAGACCACTTCCTGCTATCAGACTAGCGGTTATATTTTTTTCCTTTTCCGACATCGGGACATCAGCTAACTCCGCTAGTTTTTGATTAGCGGCTTGATTTATTATTTTACTTACACTTGCGGGCATCACTTCAGTGCTGGCCAATTTCACAGGTTGAGGTCGGACGGGTTGTGGTCTGCGTATTAATCGTGATAGTCTATCTTTGATTGCTGAGAATGCTTTGCTAGCAATATTACCAACAGCGCTTATACCTTTTTCACGAACAACATCAATAGCTTTCATTCCTAGTTGCTTTGCAATCGGTATTGCTTTTGGGGCTATTCTTCTAAACAAACCCTGAACAACATCACCTAGTCCATCTCCGTAGGTCGTTTTGTATACTGGTAATCGAGAGTTTATTACCCTGACCATGGTAGGTCCACGAGTATTGTGTATGATCATCTTATTATTAAGTGACTTTATCACTAATTGTATCTAATCACTGTGGTAATCATCGGCGATTTCATTAATGAGAGACCGATATACATTAATATCCATGATACCGCCTGTAAATAATCGTTTGCAAATATCAGCTGCTTCATTGATGATTTCTGGGGAATTATTACCAGCTCGTTTTCCTCCAATGAGAATTTCTAGTCGATCAACATCAGCAAGAACGTTATTGGGGCAAGTAATAAGGCCACTTCCTAGACCACTTCCAGTTGCTCCAGAAGTATCATAAAATTCTTTTTCTTCTTCTTCCTTACCTGTTGTTTGGACTGGTTGTAGTTGTTGCGATCGTGGTAATTTAATTTGTGGTGATTGTGGTAATGTTGCAAATTCTTCTTTTTGTTGTTGTTGTTGTTCCCGTCGTTGTTGTCGTTGTCGTTGTATCTCCTGTTGTCGTTGTAGTATCTTGTGTTGTTGTAGTAGTGGTTGCAGTCGTGGTAGTGGTTGTTGTAGTGATGGTAGTTTAAGATGTGGTGATGATAGTGGTGATAATTCAAATTGTCGTGGTTGTGATAATCTTTTAATTTGTTCAGTTTCTGTTATATGTTTATGTACAGCATTATCAAATTCATTAAAATCTACAATATCTTTATTAGATCTGATTTCTGGAATACCAGTAGAAACACGATATATATCCTTGATCCAATTGGCAGAGCTTAATGATTTAACATGTTCTGGTTTTACATAATTTTTTCTTTCATAATATCCAAACGCGGCAATATCAAATAATTTGGTTGGGTCCCTGATAGCAGCAATACCTTCAGGTGTAAATTTATCTATTATATTAGTTCTTGGTCTTTTAAGTTCTGGTTGTGGTGGTTGAACGGGTGGTGGTTGAGGAAGTTGAACGGGTGGTGGTTGAGCTGCTTGAATACGATCAGCAATATCAGCAGGCAATGTTGCAAGAGCTCGTTGTGTTGCTTCGGTTGCTGTAACAATTTTCTTCGTTGGTTCGATAATCGGTTTAAATAATTTTTCTGTACCTTCTGTAAATTCCACCTGAGACTCCTGACGCGATTGTAATTGTTACTTAACAGAATCACGAACAGGTAGATATTTTTTAATTGCCTTTAGTCGCTCTCGAGCTAATTTAGCTGAGTGTGGTTCTCCAATACTCATTATTGATAATATTTATACTTGCTGTTTAATTTATGGCAGCAGGAAGGGTGAACGACATACGCGTAGTGACCAGCACGTGAAAAAATCGGAAAAAATCTGGTCAATTAGAGAAGTTTTTACTGTTAAGGCAAAAACTTTTTTTTTCAGCCTTCGTAGGAACCCTTAAATTTCAAAAATAAGGTCTCGACAAAGTTGTAGGGTTCACCCTTCCTGCTGCTGCTTATCTGAATATATGAATATTTAATTAGTGGCACATTTTCTCCCATCCGGCATCTCTTAGAGATAGTTTCCGAATGAAGTTATCAGCGGCTATATTTGTGGTGTGCTGGCAGATTTACCGTTGGAGTTTATATAGTGTTTGAAAGTTGAAATAAATTTATTGAATCTGACGATACTGTTACAAAGCAGACATACATAAATAGAACGTAAATCAGGCTCTCAGTTAGTATCTATATTGGTAATTTCTAAGTTGATTTTACTTCAGTTTCGGCTTGTTCAATATTGTCAAGTTCGGTGGTTGCGTATAGGATAAACTGCCAGGTTGCCCATCGTCCAGGGCAAAAATGGGCAGAATCTGGTCTGCTAGTGACCGTATCGGGAAGCATCTATAGGAATCGTTTTGGCTATACTGGGTTATAAACAGGGAAAATAACCTGTAGACATCTGATTTTGACCTAATTACATGTAAATGAATATGTTTACAGTATCATATGGTTTGGCAGGGGGAAATGTGGCGGGGGATTGTCACTCAAAAGAATACGGAACAAGTTTAAAAAACAAATATTTCATAGCGTTATTAACATAGACAAATATTTGAATTCTATCCGAATACTAAACTTCAAACAAAAATTGCGTACACTTAGGAGTTCAGTTGCAACACGTGCATGTATCCTTTACCTAAAGAGACTCCTCACTTCGTCCTCAGCTGTGGTGGGTCCTGCCGCTCTAGGTCTTGAAGACAACCGATCAAATATGTTGTTGATGCTTGGCGCCCTTCTGTCCCCATCTAACAAGGAAGCAGCACAATCCAGCCCATTCCTGTCGGCTGCTAGATTCGCTAGCATGTCACTCAGATTAGGGTTCAAGCTTACCCGTCTTGTCCTTTTATCAGCGTAAATACAAGAATTTTAATGTCATTAAAAACATATAGCATTAAGCCACGCAGCACATTACTACTGCTTGTCAAAATAAGAGTAAGATCAATCCTTTCGTCAGAGATGTACTAGCATTTATCCGCAAGCCACAACGACGAACAGCCTCCTTATTTAGAAATAATACGCGGCGTTTTATAAAAGCGACCACTAGCGAGGAAATTCATAGTAATTCTCGACCTGTGAATGTTAACTTTCAGATTGTAAATGATAAAAGGTAATGGCGCCTAAAAGCTCGACATTGGACATTGAAATCTCAGCCATTGCTGTATAATTCAATAGACGAAATCTAAATACTCGACATATGGAATTTTCAACACAAACAGTTTAATTCAACAAGTGAATTAAAAATTCTCGACATCTGACATAGAAATTTCAACTACTGACGTGTATTTCAAACGACACAATCTGAAACCTCGACATAGAAAATATAACTTTAAATCACTACTGTTTAATTCAACAGATACAATGTAAAATCTCGACCTAGAAAATGGAACTTTAAGGACAAGCATTTTTGATATTACACGTGATATTGGATTTCTCGACATACGACATCGAAATTTCAAGTGCAACTTTCTAATTGGACCAGCTTTTGTCCGCTACGGCGCCTCATAGATAAGCGCCTGTTTGTTATCATACGTGTTCAAATTCCATTCCAAATGAAGTGTTGAGCTGAACGTCAACACGGCTACGCGGCTTTCATATACACCGATGTTGAGATCGCTTATCACTCTGGCAACGAATTTCTTGATAGCTGGAAGATTTCTGGCCCCTTACTATCATAACTGTCCACGATAAATAGAATATCTCTTGGACAATGTCTAGGTCCGGAGGAAACTGTAAAATACAGGGAATATCTAAGTTTTATTTGGGTAGATATAAGGAAATATTTCAGTCGTGAAATGAAAACTTTGCTTCACCATTCTTGACAAAACACAATGAATTCGCTTCACAAGTGAAGTATTTTTTTTTTTATCTCTGCATAAAGGTAATATAAATTTATTTGTACTATGTACAATGTTTAAAGCCAAAACACTGTCAATTCGAATGTCTATTATGTGCTTAGTGCGATTAACAGCTGGATTAGTAAGCCGATAAAAGCGAGTTATTATAATTTTAACTTTTACATCTAATTCTTCGAATTTAGTATTTGTCGAATAATTAATGAATATTTTCCTTAACACATTTCTTGCCCTGATCGATAAATTGAACATTCTTGGGATGGAATACTGTACAAATACCACAGAGAGGCCATACCCGAAATATATCAGAGCGTAGCATCTTTAAATAAAAGATTTTATTGATTGTGAGTTTACATATAAAGATTTGGTTCTTTATTTTATTTATTTCAGGATTTAAGTGTGCATTTTGGGTAAGCTTGTAGTCCAGTTTGATAGGAGACTCTGCATCCTAATTTCTTTGTCACATTATTTCGGTTTGAAAATAAAACTCATCAATGCCCAATTTCTCCTCTGTTTTGAAACATGATTATGACTGTAGTGAAAGATGACATCGCTCTTCAAAAATAATATACAGTTATTTTTATTCAATAGTTTTCTTCCTAAAAATGTGTACTGTTGTACTAGAGTGTAACGGGTATAAGATACTGTATGGGTGACAAAGAATATATCGAATGGCAACAGATCGTGTATATTCAGTCACTAAAAAGTCGCATGATTTATGTGGAAGTAATTTGTAAAATCTTGATACTTGAAGCCTACTTTTCGTTTTTCAGAGTTCGTTATCATGCATTTCCTGCTGGAGCCTTCGCATTGATTAGAACAATATATACTATATAGCGTCTACAATCTTGACGCATTTTTAAACCTAATGGAGATAGACAGATAGATAGATAGATAGATAGACCGAGCAGTAGAAGACTAAAGGAGGAATATGTTTTAATATGGGAATACAGGTCTGAATAGCATACTTAGGGCTGATATATTTCCTACGTGAGAAAAGAAAGTAGTTCCAGAAGTGATATCGACTCTGTGGCGATAAAAGTGGTATCGCAACTGAGATGACATTTTCCTCCGTTTGATATAGTGATACTGATATAAAACCTTCTCACCGTATACCATCTGCAGCCATAGTGGTTTGCTACTGAAAACTTTGACTATTAATTGTATATGTTTGCTGGTTGAAATCACTTCTGCCTGTCTATTATAGTTTTGTGTCCTAATAAGCCCTCATAATGCCTTCTCGCGTCAAGGAAACTTTGATAGCCTCTTACAGGATAAACTGACAACATGTCAACGATCCATGTAAGCTGTACAGACAATCGTCTACTAATGATACCTTTGGGAAGGGTCAATATTACACAATTCATGTACGATTTACCATGATAAATAGGTTGACGTAAAATAGTAATTTTGGGAAGGAGGATGACATGGGGACAAAAATGAAGGAATGGGAACAACGGGAACAAACATTACAGCCGAAATCTTGAAATAGACTATGATGACAAGAGGATAATTTAACATTAGTTTATAGGATTTATCATTATGAAATCGCCTGGGATTAAGGTAAGGGGTAATGTTAAATACATACATTGGTTTCAACTTTCGATGACATTATTTATATAAGGGGAATCTTACATGATGATGGTTACTATTCAAGACACACACCTACTGAGCAACACACCGTCATCCTCATCAGTATCCACACTGACCCACGCACAATCTTACAGACCAGCACCCACACCTACGGACAAATGCAACGTTTCACTAACCAATACCGACATCTATAGATAAACAGAGAATCTTAATGACCAGCACCCACACATCATAGCACACATCTACAATAAACAGCACCAATACATACTATTACACCGTCTTGCTAACAAAAACTCACATCCACCAACAACACGCAGGCATAATGACCAGCACCCACACCTATTTAGGAATGCATGATTTTAGTAATAAGCACCCGTGCTTACTAACCAATATATACTGTCACTGACGAGCGTCTACATCCACTGACCAGAGCAAAAACAACTGATTATCACTCGCAAGTAATGACCAACACACTGTCTTAGAGACCAGTAATCACACTTAGTGAAAATCATGCTCTCATCCTGAACACCTACTGACTAAATCATCATTTGACTAAACAGAATACTCAGTGTCACTGACCAGTATTCGCATCTACTCACCAGCACATACACATATTGGCAATCACTCACACCTACTAACCAACAAGTGGTCTTAATGGCCAGCACACACACCTGCTAACCGACATGCAATATTATGGACCTGTATTCACGCCTACTAATCAATACACAGTGTTGCTGACCAGTACCCACATGTAAAGACCATCGCTCACACCTACTGATGAACACTTTGTCCTATAGACAAGGATTCACACCTTCCGACCGACATGGGAACTTTCTGAACAGCACCAGCTCCTACTGACAACACAAAGTTTATGACTAGCATCTACATCTGCCAACCATTACCTACGCTTCCTAATATAGTGTTATTGGCCAGGACCCACATCAACGGACCAGCAAATATTCCTAATGCAAAGCAACTAGACCTACTGCCAGTAAATACTGACCAAAACAGTCTCACTGACCACGCCTAGTAACCAGTAAACACTATTGTTGACCATCACAACACATACTGACCAACACGCAGACCTAATAACCACAATACAATCTTACTCAACAGCCCCCACACCTACTGACCAAACACACCATCTTACTGACGAGCACACAGACTTTTCAACCAATAAACAGTGTCACCAGCAGTCACAACTACTGTCCACCAAACAGATCCATCACTTGAGGAATAACAGCGAATTATAGACAAAGACTCGTCCTTTTTCAAACAACAGCCCTTAATTCAGGGTCAAAAGATTTCTAGATATCAAAGTTAATACTGATCAATATTACCTACCCACAAGATACAACTATCCTTTTATTTATTTTTTATAACTTTCATTTTGAATTTTTTATAAATATTTTAAACTGTTGAATTATTGATATATATTTCCCAATTTGTAAAGGCTTCTCTTTGCACTCTAATCTAATGTTCCGATTTGTCATATTCTCCACTCATTTTCATGACAGTTTCGTAATTGTATCATTACTTTTAGTCTCGGCCATTTTACTGCTGTTTGATTTTGTTTCTTTGATTACAGCTGTTTATAACATCATCAAAATATATTCAAACCTGTCGGCACCGCTACGTACTCTGAGGTATAGGTAATAATTTTAATATAAATCTCAGATATATGCATCCAGGCTCTAAAGAGCATTCATTACAAGAGACTTTTCTTCCTCTATTTGATTTGTAAAAGAATGACTGTTGTTTGTAAAAGTGTGAGTATCTGTCTAAAATACTGTTTTAATCTTCATTACTTTACGCCCTAACTTGGCATCATACCATTACACATCTCTTTTCTGGAATCAGTGTTGGTCAGTATGTGTGGGAGCTTGCTTGTAGAGGTGGGGGCCGATCAGTAACACTGTTTGTTGGTCAGCAGATGTCGATACTGGTCATTAAGACTGCGTATTGGTCAGCATACATGGACGATAGCCATTACGCCCTACCTTTATATCATATCCTTGCATATCTATTTATAGGAATCAGTGAGTATTGGTCAGTATGTGTGGGAGTTGGCTAGAAAACGTTCGTGCTAAACAGTAACACTGTGTGTTGGTCAGTATTTGTCGATGCTGGTCATTAAGAGTGGGTATTGGTCGGTAGTTGTGGGTGATGTCATTAGCACTGTATCGGGGTTTGTAAGCGTGGAGACTGCGCAGTTATACGGTGTGTTCGTCAAAAGGCTTGTGTTCTGCAAAGTAAGACTGAATTGGTATGCTGGTGTGTGTGTGGTGATCTGAATGACCGTATGCTGTTCAGCAGTTGTAAATTATGGTCAATGTGTTGATGTGCTGGTCAGTAAATTTTGGTGCTGGTCAGTAACAATGTCTTTTGCCTAGGCCGATAAATCAGCCCCACACCTATAACAATATTGACTGGCGGTTGAGGGGATGATATCACCTATTCATTAGAACCTGCAAAACTCTGCTGCTACTTTGTCTGCACACATCAGTGTGTATTTTATTCACTTACCATTATTAAGCTACCATTGACTAAAGGGTTCACTGGCTAGATCTACATACTATTTCTGGATCAGATCTTATGTTTGGCGACTTGTAAATCCGCGTGGAATAGCACAGCCCTTTGTCTTGTGGCCATTTTGAAACTCGCGTTAAATATGACTGTTACCAAATACCGCTAAGTATTTAAACTGTACCCAGGTTTGTTCCGGAAAGATCTTCATGCAGAAAAAATTGCAAATTTTAATAAACACATGACATCAGACCCACATGTTGTCCGTCAGTATCAATACAGAGGGGGGGGGGGCTGATTTATCTATGTGTTGCCTAGCAAGTGTTGGTGCTACTCAGAAAGATGGTGCCTTGGGAAGTATACGTGGCTGCTGCATCAACAGGATTGCCAGTTGGTCAGTAGGTGAGTGTGCTGGTGATTAAGACATCTTGTTTGTTAGTAAGCGTTGGTATTGGTCAGTAGGTGTGGGTGCTATTTTAGTAAGACTGCTGGGTGCAGGTTATTAATAGGTATGTGTGTTTGTTAGAAGATATAATGTGCTGGTCAGTTCATCAGTAGGCGTGAATCTTGGTCAACAGCTAACATTGTGTTAAATTCCCCTTCTCATCATAATGCCATCCAATGTTAAGCCAATGTGCATTTGAGCATACTGCATGCCATCCCATAATGTTATACATATGGAATAACATTAAATTGCCTTTATCCGTCGACAGTCCCATAATTTCAGGATGGTTACAATAATGGTATCTCCCTTTATTCCAATATAACCATTTTTTAATCCATAATTCCGCGCTGATTACTACTCCGGACACGCAAAATGACGTATGTGTTTGAAATCGAATACGCAACCTCCGTGTCCAATTTATAGAATGTGATTTACCAAAGTATCATAAAAATGGCAAACTGTAGAAAATGCCCATCTGTCTGCATTCTGTATGAAGCTTTCGCTTTACATAACTTCAGATGAACAAAATTATGACAAGAGGTCATATTCAAACTGAACTTGAAAACATATTCAATGACGAATCATTTAAAAACATTACAGTTCTAATGTTCAGAAAGCCACCTTGTTATATACAATCTAATTAAATGAGCACAGTGGCAGTAAAGGTGCATTTTAGAATAAAATAAGTACGTTTCGTTTAATGCATTGTCTCTAGACCAACATTTTGCAAAGAAGGGCAATGTTTCAAATCAGTTTACAATTCTTTTTACTATATTCAAAAACTATATCAAGGAAATTTATAATTAGATATTAACAATACATTATTATTTGCTGATCGGCATTTTCCTGTCTGTTTTTAACGACTTGCAGCGCTATTCATAACATATGAATTTTAATTTTCACTCGCAAACTGTTCGTTTTGAAATCTAGTGTTTGCAATGTTGCATTATATATTGATATCATGTTGTTTTCCCTGAAACGTACTGTAGTGTTTTTAACATTTTCTGAAGCTGTATTTGAGACATGTTAACTCGCAAACTTCACCTATATATTATACATGAGTTCGCTCATGCACAATTTCTCTCCTGGCAAATAACTTTAGGGTTATTCTTGTGGAATAGGTACTAACAGTTAAAGTTCTAAAATGGTGCGTATCTATCCACTGATTGTGATAAATATATCGCTAACATTGAATGTGCATCGGCTGGGAACAAAATCAAGACTAATCCGCTTAAAGTAATGCAGTATCGTAAGTACCGAGTGCTGAGGCAGGCGAGTGACATTTTTGCTGCATTTTTAACATTTGTCATGACAGTAATAATTAACTCTTATCATTATTTCTGAGTTGGTGTTAGTCAATAAGAAGCCATCGGCACAAGATCCTTTAAACATCTATGCCTACTTGGGACAGTATACTTGCAATATTTCAGTAACACGTATGTATGTATGTATGTATGTATGTATGTATGTATGTATGTATGTATGCATGAACAAATATGTCGATATTCGTTCATTTATCTCCATCCATTCAGCCTACCCCACTTCTGCTTGTTCTTAACCTGAATAACTAGTCGATATGCTCGTCCGTCTCTGTCTGACCATCTATATCTATTTACACCGTCATCTGTCAGTACCTGTAACGTTGATTATTCCATGGTGATCAGTTGTCACCAAAGTGGCAGTCCAAGTGGATTTAACTGTTCTTGGAGAAACACTCGACACGACGGGCATGTTACAAAGGTCCTTATTACAGCACGTGATCTAAACATCGCGTGAATGTAGCGAGCCTCCAATATCTCTTTTGCCGATGAGTGAGACCTCAAGCCAAAACCATTGCATACCTTGTCGAAAATAAATAAATAAATAAATGCCAAAGTAAACTTGTATATGTGTACTCTCATACCACCTACAGCTGAATATATTCCAATATAGCATAACTCGCATGTCAAAATAATCAAAAGGAATAAAGAATAATTCAAAGATGTGAATATTATGCAAAAAAGTCACAGTTTCTCACTTTCTCACTGGTATCTCACGGGTTCACACTGTATCAGCATGTACTGGTTCCCAGTTTTTAATTTCACACTGATATCTCATTGTGTACCAGTTTCTCATTTAATCACCGACATCTTGTTGATTCACAGTTTCTCTCTTTCGTACTGGTATCTCATTGGTTCATAGTCTCTCACTTTCTCTCTGGTATCAAACTGGTTCTGAGCTAGCATCTTTTCGCTTATTCACTGGCTCACAGTTTCTAATTTTCTCATTTGTATCACTGGTTCACACTGCAATCTCATCGCTTCCTAGAATATGTAAACATCTGCTACTTGATGTTCTTTTTCTTCTTAAAAGGTGGAATTTACAAGTTGTTCATGTCTAGAAATTAAAATCTAATTTCAACATATATTCTTTCTGAGGTAAGTAAAAAGGTGAAAGTGTTTACCATTTGTAGATAAAGATTTTCACTTAGGTACAAAATATTTGAAAACGTATCTTAACATATGTGAATTGTAAGCTTATTTTACAGATATAAAATTGTTTTTGACAGACGCAACGTTTTGTGAACAATGTGAAATACGTCATTCGTCTCACATATGCAGAGCAGAATTTCACCTATGCGAAACATATTTTCACTTATATGAAATAGACGTATAATTCCTTTTGATGTGAATTAAAGTCAGACACTTTCATACTTGTAATTTGTTCACACCTGTGAAGGGAATATCGTATTTGTGGACAAATTCCAACATGGTGTGCCATACAAAAGAAGTTATATTATTGCAGTGCCCTCGCTAGATCCCATCTGCTTTTAGTGTTTGTTTTCAAAATCGAAAATGATTTATCGCGAAGCTGTTTTGATAGTTATCACTTCTGGGGAGTTTGAGCCTTTTTCAAATTTTGAAGAAACACTAAATTAATACAGACCAATAATTGTATTTAAAAGAAAAAATCATCTGCCTGTAAGTCTTTTGCTCTCTTAAATTTATTTCGAAAGTTCTTCGAGGTTATGGCTCAAATAGAACCGAAATTAAATTTTAAAATGGTATATGAGTTTCTGAAAAACAGTGGGCAAGGCAAATAGGACACATGTTAAACGTTTTTGTAAAATTTCTGCGTCAACCCAATATAACTCAGGCAAATACCTAAATTTTAAGAAAAATTAAAATTAAGCCACATGCGTATAGGTATTTTACATCTTTTTGAATTCTTTCTTTTTGATTTTCTAGAAAAGATAAATTAGTCCTGCTGCGTGTTCCATCATAGGTATGGCAGAAACAGGACATACCAAAAAAAAAAAAAATAACTAACAATAATAAACGAATCGAGATTGAACGACTACAATTGACCAATGTGTGTGTGTGTGTGTGTGGGTGGGTGGGTGTGTTGGGGGTGTGCGTGCGTGCGCGCGCGCGCGCGTGTGTGTGTGTGTGTGCAAGAGAGAGACAGAGAGCGAGAAAGAATCAATAGTGGACGAATTCAACTAAAAAGAATGCAAAATGAAGCCAGAGCGGCATTCAATGATTAGTACTGAAAACATGAATCAAAACGTATAACCAAATATAATTTGGATATTACTTACTGTGCTTTAATGAGATAATGGGACCTATCAAAATGGAACAATCAAGTAAGCTGATTAAATTGAGTGTAAGTTTGGTTCATTACGTAGCACACCGGTCACTTTTTGGAAGTATGGGAGATGTGAGGGGAAGAGCTGTAAATCATTAGGCATTTAACATTGCCGGAACGTCTCTAGTCGATCATGGTTGCATGCCACTAAACTTACCAAAAAGGTTCCAGCTTTATAGAATGCAAATTTACGTCGCTAATCAGGCAAACAATTGTGCACATTTTGAAATGCCGAACAACTACATTATTTGGAATAAATTATATAACTTGCCTATTGAATTACCTCATGGTTAGATTGAACGTGAGAACATTATCATAGCTAGAAAACCAGCAGGTGATGATTTATTCACTTGAATATCACATACTCTTTTATATATGATGATGATAAGTAGCAATTTAAGTCATATTAGAGGAATACGAATATTTTCAAGAAATATTACAAAAATCACAAACAACATTTGTCGTTATAGCCATGCTTGTAAATTGTGAGTTGTGTACTTACTTAGTTTTACAAAATAAATTCAGTCCTATGCCGCAGATTGAAGCGAGTTACTGTGGTAAAGAAGGGAAAGTTACAAAGGAATCAATTCCTAAGATCACCCGAACTGATATATAATGTGTAACAATACAGCCGTGCAAGAGGGTATATAGGCCTAATTATTCATTATTTGTATTCATGTATTAAACACTACGTCGATACTGTGCGTTGTTATGACCGTATTACTGTTTGCTAAAGTACAGAGAGGAGGGACTCACTTGTAATGTTAAAAAAAGTATGAATTGCGTACTAAATCATTTACTATTTGAAATCAATGTTTTTATACGCTTCATTGAACCTTTCGGTGACTTTTGGAAAACAGCCCCTGCAATCATGTTGTACCAGTATTATTTGGTTACTTGTTGTATACGGACCAAAAACTGAACTCCATTATTGCACCTGTTGAAATCTAGGGTACGGTCTGAATAATTTAAAAAAAAAACAAGTTTAGTTGAGAAACATCAAATAAATGATGAGTTGACATTTAGTATGTGTGTGCGTATTTATGGATGTATATATGAGTTCGTGTGTGTCTATATATATATATAAGAGCAGAGCAGAGTATATATATATATATATATATATATATATATATATGTCATGCTGCTGGACTCAGATGGTTTTGGGCGAGAGAGTGAGGTCGACGAACTGCGCAACTCTTCCTCACTTAAAACAAAGTCACCGCGCAAGTCACCCTTGTCATCCACCCATCCCATTTCATCACCCACCAAAGTCCTGTGGCGACAGGCAAGCGACGAAGCGGCAGGTGTGGGTACACTGGCAGCCGTAGCCGCAAACCTGCACACAGGCGGCTAAGGCCATTAGGGTCGTTCACCAATGACATGGAGCAACAGTGGAGTCCGGCAGTCCCCTGAGCGACTGAGCAGCCCTTTTCAGGAATGCACTGCTCACCTCCTTGGCATGAGGAAGGGGCTAGAAAAGGTGCCCTAAACATTGCCTGCTCTAAACCTCCCTAGCCAGCTTACCGCGGCTGGTGGGGACCCTACTCCAGCGGTCGAAACACAAAGAAGAAAATGAGGATTGTTCCTCTCTCACTTGGTGCATGGAATGTGCGCACCTTACTGGACAGAGATGACGCGGAAAGACCCCAGATGAGAACTGCCCTAATAGGAAAGGAACTCGCCAGATACAACGTGGACACTGCTGCCTTGAGTGAGACACGGCTTTCAGAAGAAGGCGAACTCTGTGAAAGGGGCTCTGGATACACGTTCTTTTGGAGCGGCCGAGGAAGTGAAGAGCGCCGTGAGGCTGGTGTCGGCTTTGCAGTGAAGACAGCACTTGATTGGCAAATTGGCTGGACCTCCCAAGGGAGTAAACGACAGACTCATGACCATGAAACTCCCCCTCTTGTTTGGAAGAAAGCACCTTACCATCATCAGTTGCTACGCTCCAACCACAAACCCGGATGAAGTGAAGGCCAAGTTCTATGAGGATCTTCACTCCGTCATTGCTGACGTTCCAATGGCAGATAAGCTCGTCATTCTTGGTGACTTCAATGCGAGAGTAGGCTGTGATCACGTTGCCTGGGATGGAGTGCTAGGAAAGCACGGAGTGGGTCACTGTAACAGCAACGGCCTCCTTTTGCTCCAGACTTGCGCCGAGCATGAACTGCTGATCACCAATACAGTCTTCCGCCTCCCTACCCGTAACCGGACTTCATGGATGCACCCTCGCTCTAAGCACTGGCATCTCATCGACTACGTCATTGTCAGGAAGAGGGACAGGCAGGATGTGCGTGTGACCAAGTCCTTGTGCGGCGCCGACTGCTGGACAGACCACCGCCTCATCATCACCAAGCTTAACATCCGCATTCAGCCCAAAAGACGCCCACAGGGAAAGAAGGCTCCTAAACGACTAAACATCACCAAGCTGAAATGCACCAGTACCAAACAGTCTCTTGTGGATGCCCTGGAAGAGCGTCTGAAATCCACCCCTCTGGACAATCAGAATGTGGAAACCGACTGGGCGGCATTCAGAGAGATGGTCTACAGCACAGCCTCGGAAATCCTAGGACCCTCAAGCAGAAAGCACCAAGACTGGCTTGATGAGAACTGCGACGAGGTCAAGCAGTTGCTGGATGAAAAACACCGCCTCCATCAAACCTACCTCAACAACCCCAAGTCCACCTCCAGGAAAGATGCGTACAACAATATACGCAGAACTGTACAGCAGAAACTCCGCCAGATGCGAGATACATGGCTGAGCAACAAAGCTGATGAGATCCAGTGCTATGCAGACAGCCATGACATGAAGAACTTCTACAACGCCCTGAAAGAAGTGTATGGACCTACATCCTCTGGATCATCCCCCATTCTCAGCGCAGACGGGAACACACTAATTACTGACAAAGAGAAGATTCTTGAACGTTGGGCTGAACACTTTGACAGCGTCCTGAATCGCCCCTCATCCATCAACGATGATGCCATCAGTGGTCTCCCTCAATTACCCATCAACGAAGCACTGGATGAGCCTCCAACCTTGCTCGAGACACAGAAAGCGATACGTCTGCTCTCCAGTGGCAAAGCCCCTGGTTCAGACTCCATCCCAGCTGAAGTCTACAAGGAAGGGGGCACAGCCCTGATAGAAAGGCTCCACCAACTGTTTTTACTGATGTGGCAGCAAGAGACGATCCCCCAGGAATTCAAAGACGCTTCCATAATCCACCTGTATAAGCGCAAAGGGAACCGCCAGGCCTGCGACAACCACCGGGGTATATCCTTGCTCTCAATCGCAGGAAAGATACTCGCCAGAATCCTACTGAACCGCCTCACTACACACCTTAACCAGGGACTCCTACCAGAAAGCCAGTGTGGATTCCGGAAAAAACGTGGGACCATCGACATGGTGTTTGCTGCGAGGCAGCTACAAGAGAAATGTCAGGAGCAAAACGCAGACCTTTTCTCCATCTATGTCGACTTGACAAAGGCCTTTGATACTGTCAGCAGAGAAGGCTTGTGGAAGGTAATGGCCAAATACGGATGCCCGGGAAAATTTATATCCATGGTGCAGCATTTCCACGACGGCATGCAGGCACGAGTCCAGGACAATGGACAGACATCTGAGCCATTCCCAGTAACCAATGGCGTCAAGCAGGGTTGTGTTCTGGCACCGACACTATTCAGTCTATTGTTCTCCGCCATGCTGACTAATGCTTTCAGAGACGGAGATGTTGGAGTCGGCATCAGGTACCGTACAGATGGAAAACTGTTCAACCCCAGGAGGCTTCAAGCGAAAACCAAGGTTATGACAGACACCATCAGGGATTTCCTATTTGCTGATGACTGCGCCCTCAACGCTGGCTCAGAAGCCGACCTGCAACGCAGCGTTGACAAGTTCTCCAGCTCCTGCACAAGCTTCGGTCTCACCATCAGTACCAAGAAGACTGAAGTCCTGCATCAGCCTGCCCATGGAAAGCCCTATGTTGAGCCCAACATCACCGTCAACGGCCATAAACTCAACGTAGTGAACCGCTTCACCTACCTTGGCAGCACACTGTCACAGAGCGTAACTATTGACGACGAGGTGAACCTCCGCATTGCCAGAGCCAGCGCATCTTTCGGCAGACTATACCAACGTCTGGAATAGAAGAGGCATCAGCATCCAGACCAAACTAAAGGTCTACAGGGCAGTTGTGCTCCCCACACTACTTTACGCATGCGAAACGTGGACGGTGTACCAACGCCACGCCAGGAAGCTGAACCACTTTCATACAACAAGTCTCAGGAAAATCCAGAACATTAAGTGGCAGGACAAGGTTCCAGACACTGAGGTACTCACCCAAGCTGATCTCCCCAGCATCCACACCATCCTGATGCAGTCTCAGCTACGCTGTGCAGGACACGTTGTACGCATGCCAGACCACCGGCTGCCTAAGAGACTCTTCTGTGGCGAGCTACAGCAAGGACAGCGATCCCATGGAGGTCAGAAGAAACGCTTCAAAGACAATCTGAAAGCTGCATTGAAAGCGTTCAACATAAAACCTGATTTCTGGGAGCAAGCAGCCAACGATCGAGTCACATGGCGTTCCTCCGTGCACAAAGGCTCCAATTTGTGTGAATCTAGCAGGACAGCAGCAGCGGAGCTGAAGAGGCAAGCCAGAAAAGTGCGTGCCATCAACCCTCCTGGAGATGTCTCACTCATCCCTTGTCCTTTATGCAAACAAACCTTCCGTGCAAGGATTGGCCTTATCAGCCACCTGCGCACACACAGAACAGAACCAGCCCCTACAACCCTCGGATGACTAGAGTGGTCCTCGTCGACTCGACGGACGAACGAAGAATATATGCACGCCAGTAAATATTTTGATCTGCGGGTGTTTTCTACAGTATATATGTGCATATATCTTTAAATCCATTAAACTATGATTGGTATGTTTCAGTCAAAATAACAAATATATAGTGTACACTGTAGTTTATGCTTTATTTTTTGTTGTGTGTTTGTGTATGAACGTTTCAATGTGGGAGCGAGGGGAAAGGCGAAATATTTTAGAATCACCTCGTGTTCTACACACATCGTGATGTACTCGTTATGTCCACTGGATGGCTTGAGCTCCTTCAGCATGCAGTTCTGAAGACAAAAATGTTCTATTTTTGTGTCCTTCTATATAACCTGAAGATGTTACTAGCGGCAAAATATTGTTTTTTCCCAGTTTGAAATGTGTAAAATATGACATTAATATTAATGTCTTACTATACATACGTGTACATCAGACGGGATTGGAAACAATGCATAGATAACTATAAACCAGAAACTTCACGTGAACGAACAAAAACGCTACAATAAATCAAGACAAATTCATATGTGGTACATTAAATACTATACAAGGAGTAAAGTATAGAGCATAAATATACACGCAGAACAATTAAATATCGTTTAAAATGTCCACAATCTTTAGAACTCGGATATATACTTGGCACACTTTGATTTTAATGTTACCGACGAACATTGCTCAAACTGTGCGTTTGAAAGTCTGAACGTTCACTCTGCCACTGATCTATTTGATGCTTTATGCAATGCTGTTTTGATATAACTGTAAGACTGCCTTCCCGCTTATGTAGAAGATGGTCTGAGGATGTAGAAGAATAGAAACGACATTATCTTCAAGGTATTAATTTCATTTCATGTGACTTAAGGTATGTATGTATGTATGTATGTATGTATGTATGTATAAATATATGTACATGCGTGTGCATGTTTTTATGTATGCATTTATGCATCCATACATATATGTATAAGTGTGCCTGTCTCTATGTATGCATGTATCCGTATAGTCATGTATGTATATATGTACCTCATTACTACAGCAGACAGCAGTGTTATTACAGTTTATAGGGTCTTGTGTCGGAGATTGGCAGTTATAGCACGTCAGAGCTGAAATTAGGCAATGCCAAAGAAATGTATTCATCATTCAGGTTCTCAAGCACTCGCTAATACACCATGACGTGGGATTTAAAGTATAAAGAATTTCAGCAGGATTTTTCGCGCAGATGTGACAAGAATCTTCAAAACATGCGTTTTGGAAGCATTATTCGGTTCTTCACACAATTATTCAATGCTTTGTGAAAGGTACAATAACTTGTTGATAGTTTTGATACTTTGTTTAGAATAGCTTTCTCGTTTTGGGAAAAGGAGTGAAATATGGAATTTAATGCACAAAAATGTCGTGTACTCAAGATCACTACAGAACACATACAAGCAAATTTTTCTTTCTTCTTTGAACAAATGATGCAAACTTTTCCCTCATATTGAATATTTAGGTGTTAACATTTCCAATAATTTGTAATGGAATACTGATAAAATTGCTAACTGGGTAAATCGAAATATAAGTCTCGTTAAAATTAATAATAAAAGCTTAAATCACAATCTCAGATCAATTGTTTTAAAACAATGACATGACCAAACCTGAAATAGGGGTCCATGTGTATGGGACATATATTCTAAAAGAAATATTAAAATAATGAATACAAGAGGAGAAAATAAAAACGCTGGGTTCCTAATGATGATTTAGATCCCCCAAGTGTCGCAGCTGCAGGGAAGGTTTGGTCTGAGAATCTGAAGCAGAACTTATTAGAAGCACATCTTGTTCTAGTTCCCTCTGATGTATATGTCATTGTGGCAATTTCAAGGGTACAATTAATCCAATTAAACAACACAAGTTTCAACCATATGTGATTTTCGGACAATATATAAGTACTTATTTTCTTCAAAATGTCAATCACTCAATGGAATTCCCTTCTTGATCATGTAAAATCAGTTGCTTAATAACGAATTTAGCTAAATCAAACCATAATTCTATAGCTGCTTTTACATGTCATTATAACATATTTTCTTAACCGCATGTATCATATTGTAAACATTTTAAACTCTTATTCTAATTTACATAGATATCCTATGTAAGTGAGGATTTATTTAAAAGTTGCATAACTAAAACATTTATTGAGAGAGTTACGATCAGGATCAAGTAATGAACAAAATACTGGTGCCGATGCTACATTGTTTGTAGTACCCAAAAAGTTTAAGTTAACATTTAACGTCCACATTCTAACAGATAATTGTCAAGCGAATCGTTGTGCGCTTCCAAAGGATTTCAGAATGAACACCCAACATCACCAGAAAAAGCTTAAAAGTGATAGAGGTGGTAGCGAAGACTTCTTGGTCAGTTGAAAATATTTTCCTCCAGTAGAAGAGGATAAGTACGGCATAGCCCACAGAACTTTGGACATATAGACTGGGCAACCGATAGGTCCGAGCACAGATTCGGATTTATCTATGGCGCAGTGAGCATGCAGCCGTGTCAGTGTCATTACGTTTCTGTCCAGAAGTGAAATCAGCACAATGCAATCCAGCTTTATGAGGAATAACAGAACTTTGTTTTTAAAGAAATACAATTATTTTCAATAACTCAAAAGCAGAGAATTGAACAAGAAGAAGAAGAAATGTGACGCCTTGAATGTATTTCACATAGGACACATTGAAGTAACAAAAATCAAATTCTAATTCGTTATTGGTAAAAAGACAAATCGATTTCTAGTCGTTTCGTCCAATCAAATGATTACCATTACATGTATACAGTATAATTAAGAAATCGAAATAAGCATTTAAAAGAAATATAAGATTTGCACTGAAAAGAGTAATCAAAACAAGCATTCCAAACAAAATAAATGTATTTTAATAAAGTTAAATCAAACGTATCATTTTTAGCATCATTACATAGTAAATCGATTGTCGAATGGTTGATATAATGTAATGCATAGGTTTCCTTGGCAACTAAAACTCCACACTCTAAAGAAACATTGTTATTATCTCCATTCTATGACACGACGGTAATTTGCTCCCAAATAACTTTTATTTAATTTTATATTTAATATCTTATAAGAGCGGTATTAATTTAATCATATATTGGTACTAAATCTCTGATACGCTAAACACTGGATATAAAAGAAAAGAAGAAAATATTCCTATTGCATTTAAAGCAAAAGTAAACAGAATCTAATTTTCTTCTGATATTGACGATGTGAGTGTGAGAAAGCTTGCCAGTAGCTTCTCGTGGGTCGGTGGTTCTTTCCGGAGTTTTCCCGGGTTCTTCCTCCACCATTTATACTGGCTGCCATGTATAGCCTATCTTGTGCTGAAAAATGGCGTTAAACCCTACAACAACAACAACAACAACAACAACAACAACAAAATCTTCTGATATTATGCAATCTTTCAGGCTCAATTTCAACTTGATAAGACCCACAGCTAATCTTGTTCAGAAATTTTGTATATTTTCCCACAAAAAATATAGTTCTCCAATGGCAGACTGGAAATAAAAGAATACTTCATTGCACCACTGCAAATGCTCTGAGAGAGTGTTGTAAACTCACACGTCACGGGAGAGTATTGCTACCAAAATCTAACAGTACAAAATCATTGAAATACTTAAATTCATTTGTGAAAACATTATTTGCAAATTCCAATAATAAATACGGTACATTGGTTCCTGAAAATCTAAGATGTGACACGAATGTAATGCATGACGACAAACATTTCCAATTCTGCGAAGACAATAACTCGCTCAAACCGGTTTGTTTTCCTTTGGAACATGAGTAGTAAAGATAGTTGAGGTTTTAAAACCAAAGAGGGTTTTAGGTCAGAAACCCTCACCCCCCTCTAAAATAAATATATTCTGACATTTTTTCACCACCTCAGAGACCCCCTCTCCCTCAAAAAACCACCCTCCTCCAAATTTTTATCTCAGAAAATGATGAAATTTTGAAACCCAAAGAGGATTCTAGACCAGAACCCTCACTCCCTCCCTAAATTTTGGAGAGATGAGGTTTGGCATATGATCCAATGACATTTGTTGATAATGATCTACTACTGTTGTAACCAATCTTCTTCATACCTGCTGACTGTCATTGGTAGGATATCAGTTAACATACTGTCAATAATACGAAACTCACGTATTAAATCGTCCATATCATATTTTACACCTCGCAAATAAGATCGTATTTGATCAAGTAATTTTTTGTAAGTTATACTTGCTGTTTTACAAGATTTTTTTTTTTTTGTTTCAAGTTTAGGTTCAATTTTTTGTACAAGTGTTGAAAGAGAGACACCGACACCAGATATTATTAACAAAAACGGATTTAATAATGCTCCACTTGAGATTATACCAGAGCTGTCATTAACAATGGCAAATATGATATTACTCGAAGTATTCTACGGTAGTATTTATAACATTCTTTTACACACCAGAGGTTTTTATGATACAATTTGTAATATTGTATTAGCGCTTCAACATCTTGTTTTGGAATTTCCTCTGAAATGTGATTGAAATCGATGATATGTTTTTTCATTATACAGTTTTTTTACACAAACACAAAAGTTCTGGCACCAGTAATTGAATCAAGAAACTCACGAAATTTATTATTATTAGGATCAGCTATAAAAATTCTGTATTTGTCATAAACATCTGACGAAGTATCATCATATCGTTCATCTGATAGTACATATTGTTTCTTTAACCAAGCGTATGAATCAAAACCATTTCCTACTTCACTCTCGTACAAATCTGTTCTATTCACCAAATTACTGTAATCGATTTCTGTTTAATCAATATACCCTAATACTAAGCTCAACTGATCTAACGTGAAATTTTTGAGAACAAGATGTTGCCTGATAATTGTATATGCGACTACGAAATTTGCTAACATCAATTTCTTAAGCTTATCTAGTTCAATTGTGAGAAGCCCAACAGCAGAAGCTACTTTTAACATTAATTTTTCATATGGTTTTGTGAGTATTGCTTTAATTTCATTGTAATAATTCCGTAATGACAATTGTCTAGAGTAATGGAATGATGGGAATGGAACATCATCTTCTTCACTTATATCATAATAAGAATCAGACTTTACTTCCAACTTTATTTGATTGACTTCTTCAGAAAACTTTTCTCGCTCATCATCACTAAAATTACTAATTTCATCGTCTAAAGTTTTGATTATCTTTAGAGACTTGTTAACAATAATCGGATCAAATTCTGGGTCTTTTTTACGTATCATTGGCAAAATTGCGTTTGCGTACACTTTAATAATTAACTCTGCGTCTGACGTCATAGTAACGATTTTAACCAAGGTTTCTTTGTCATGGTAGTACATACCGAGATGTTTAAAAATATGTCGTTTTTCAAAACTATTGTATAACTCTTTGTTTCTTTTTATTCTTATTTTTTTAGTTTCCGCTAGTTTGTCAAGACGAGTATGATTTTCGTTTATTCGTCTTTCTTTCAGTGTTCTTCCACTATAAGCTCGTACTTTTAACAGGTCTGCTCTAATTATTAAATCTATGTTATACGAACTAAACTCCAGAAATATTTTTTTTAGCAGGGTTTCAACTTGTTTTTGTTCTTCTAGACAATTATCAGGATGACAGTATCTGCTTATAATATCAAAGTTTTCTAATGCTTTTTTCAGTTGTGGTCCTCGCATATGCACAACACGAATAAAATAAGCAAAATTTTCTGGCAATGTTGGATTGTTTAATAATTCGATGCTAAGTTTTTTCAAACTTTTGCTGTTTCATTAACGGCTCCAACATCTTTATCAGGGTTTAAAATATTATCAAAAAATTCTTTCGCAACGGTTATAATTGATGGTTCTGACATTATTTTATAGCATTAGATTAAATTTGATCATCGAGTGTGTATATTTGAAATGCTGTCAGTTCTGGAAATGGATGTTTAGCGGTAATAACATAAACTCGAAAATACAAGTACTTGTTAACAATGTTTTCAGTCGGAATCGTAAAATATTGTGTTGTTGTAATATACGTGTCTGTTGTGCTATACAATGTTGCCCAATTAATATCATCATTTGATCCTTCCAATCGCCAATTAGAAATTTGACCAACGCTAGGATTTAATCGACCTCGCAAATGAAATTGCTAAATAACAACTGCAATGGGACATTTAATTTTGATCCAAAAATTTTCAACTTCTCCGTTGGGCGTCCACTCGTGTCTATCAGAGAAAGCGTAATAAGGATAATTTTCAGGATAAAACGATGATGCGCTTGCCTCAAACCCAACTGCTGACTTAAAAAGTGTTGGAATATACCCAACATTGTTTTTAGTTCGTTTTGCACCACCAGATACACTGTCAACATACGCTTTATTTGTCAGATCATTAGGGCTAACAGGAACATATGTCGTAATTATTTTTTGTCTCTCATGTTTATATTCCCTGACATTGGTCCACCGGACTTTTTAAAGTATGGGGCAAGTTCTTCTTTTAACTGACTATAACTAATAGCATCAGTATCATTAGCTGGCGGTGACGTTGTTGGTAATCCAGTTATTTTTGAGTTATTACTCATTATCAGGTTACCTCCCACTGTGTCACCGGCTTTGTTAAGTTTATTATCGTCAACAGATTTTAGTTGTGCATAACTTACCGCTTGTGTGTTATCAACATTTACTGGCGGATACGTAGTTTCTAAATTTATTATTTTGTTACCTGACATGTTAATATTACCTGTAACCTTTCCACCGGTTTTACTAAATTTAATATCATCAACATATGACAACTGCATATAACTTACCGCTTGTGTTTGATTTAAGTTTGCTGGCGGATACCCAGTCTCTAAATTTATAATTTTTTTCTCTGACATATCTAAGTTACCGCTTAAAGTTCCGCCAGATTTATCTAGTTTATTATCGTCGACAGATTTTAGTTGTGCATAACTAACAGCTTGTGTATTAACGACATTTATTGGTGGATAATTTGTTTCTAAATCTAGTACTCGTTGATTTGACATGGACAGGTTTCCTGTCATTGTTTCGCCAGTTTTTTTTAGATATCCCGATAAATCAAATTTCCGTTTCTTATTGTACTTATAGCCGACGAATCTCCTAATGTTGTTCCAAATTTTTTATAATAGTTCATTATTTATTTATCGTCTGACAATTTTTTTATATAACATAAAATTGTATAACAGTAATGGTAAAATCGTCGATATTAAATTTTGATACAGAGCGGATGGTGAAACATAAACATGAAAACGAACTTCCAGATTGTCATTATCTTATTGTTGGAAGAACTGGATCTGGGAAAACAAACTTGCTTATGAATTTACTTCTCGGAGATAATTTTAACTACGATCGCGTTTATATTTACACAATTAATCCACAACAGGATAAGTACGAGCTACTTAACAATTATAATGACAAACTTCGTGATGATCTTGAGGCTGGTGAAGATTTTTTATCATCAAACAACCAGAAGAACTTGTTCCAGTTAATCAACTTGATTCGTCCGAACACAAGATAGTTGTTTTTGATGATATTCCGCTAAACAATGAAGAAATGAATAAAATAAGATCAATATTTTTCATTATCACGTAATAAGAAATGTAATTCTGTTTATCTCGCTCAGGGTTTTTATAATGTTGACAGATCTATTAGGCGAAATACTGGTTGTTTTATATTATTTCCAGGACTGGACAATGTTGACGTTAGAAACATCGCGAACGAGCAATGTGGTGGTGTAACAAAAGATAAATTTATTGAATTATATCATAAAGCATCAGCAAATAAATATGACTTTTTTTGTTTGATAAATTAACAAATGATATGAGTAAAATGTTTCGATGTTGTATTGAAAAATATATACAGTAAGTTTTTGTTAGTTTTATAAAATTTAATATATAATAAAATGGAAAGTCAAACAAAGTACAGAAAACATATAGAAAATCTAAAAAAAACTTGTTAAATCTAAAGCTGAACTTAGGCAGATTATCCAACAAGCACGACGTGGTCAAGTGGCTGCAACAGAAACAACAGCCGCCGCTCTCAAACCAGTTACTGACGCTTTACTTGGAAAACAACCTGAAACTAAACCACTATCAGAAGAAGAACTTAAAATAAAATACAAGAAAAAGGTTTACTTGGATTAATTAAAGAACAACAAGAAGCGGCTGCTGCAAAAATTATTGAAAGATCTGAAGAAGAAAAAAGAAGATTAGCTGAGTTACTTACAGCGCATATACATAATCCTGTTGCTACACAAGCTGAAATAGATCGGCTTATTAATAATCCACTTGCACTTGAACGAAGATTATTAGAAGCAACAGTAGCTGGACCGATTGAAAGAAGGTTGGATGAGATGACGAAAAAAATAAAAGAAGAAGAATATGTACCGATAAAAGAATCTCCAACAATGTTATCAAAATTTGAAGCGGATTTTTAAAAAAATAAATGACAAAATAGAAGATGTCGAGTATAAATTATTTAACTTAAAACATAAATTTAAAGATTCGAGAGTATAAGATATTATCGAAGAAGAGTACAACACTGAAGGAGAAATTGAAGAGCTAAAAACAATAAAAGAAGAAAGTAAGAAATATTTCGATGGTATATTACCATCAAATAGAAATTATTGGCAAAATATTGAAAATTACAAACTTGAAATTATCGCTGATCTTTATATCAAAGCTATTAATCGAATAAAAGAAAAAAAGTTCAAACATCACAATAATGTTTTGAGCACCGTAGCAAAAGAAATAGATTTAGAAAGAATATTAGAAGAAAGTCCAACAGAAACTGTAAGTGTATTAGAAGAAAGTCCAACAGGAACTGTAAGTGTATTAGAAGAAAAAACAAGAACTGGTGTTAGAATATTCGCATCAGTTACTGAAATGATTGGCAGATTAATGTTATTGATATTATCAAAAGAAGCTGGACATGTTGGTGTTGAAATTGACAATGAAATTATTGACATAACTAATAATTTGAGATCGGAAAATTTATTAACATCTGACGAACACGAAACTTTACATCGAGATTTAATTTTATAAATTTGCATAATGATTTGATATAACAATTTTATATAACAAAAATGTCAGCAACATTATTACTAGACTCTAGCCAATCTGATAAAGATAGCGCAAATTTTTATGTAAAGTATATTCCGCCAATAGAACTAGATCGTGAAAAACAATATGAAATTGGGCTAATTTCCTGCACTTGTTGGCATTCTATGGCTAATGTAAAAACTGGGATTAACGATGAATTTGCATTTGATACTCATATTACAGATGAAAGGTGGGATGACCCTACAAAATGGAAAACACTTAAAATTCCACAAGGAGCTTATAATATTATTGATTTAAATAAAATAATAAAGAGCTTATAACAAAAAATGGGGGTATAGCTGATAATTTTGAACTAATACCAAATTATAATACGTTACGCGCAAGAATAATATTAAAAAATATGGGATTTGATATTCGGAAAAAAACAAGTATCGCACCACTGATAGGATTTGAATATAATATGTATCATGGTCTTCCATGGATCAATGAAGGTTATTATACACATGACGGCCAACTGCCAGTTAATATAACTGATGTAAACTCAATATTAATAAATTGCTCTATTGCATCTGGACCTTACTCATCTAAGGGTAGTAAAGAACAAACGATATATAGTTTTTCACCAGACGTTCCACCAGGTTCTCTTATGCAAATTAGTCCACGTCATATTATTTCTTATCCGTTAAACGTTGAAAATCAAATAACGGAAGCAAATATGCAATTGACAGATCAGTCTGGACGACAACTGGATTTTAACAATGAAATTGTTACTTATTATTTACACCTACGCGAACACTAGTAAACATATTTTCTACGAAAAGCTAAATAAAATTATACAACCTCAGATATAATGAAACAGAAAAAAGTTTATCGAAGAAAAATAGTCGGAGGATTTTTGGGAAATATATTTGCTAAAATTATAGAAACTGTTCCAGGAAAAGCTCATAAAGTTGCACCAATTGCACTTGACGCATCAGAAGCTTTTGCAATTGGAGCTGCATCTGCTGCTGAAACTGCTGTTGGACAAAAAATAGCTGATAAAATAAAAAGCGGTGTACCGACAATAAAACAAGCTATTTCAGAAATCGCACCAACAAAAGAAACCCAACGCGCAATGATAACAACAACAAAAAAACTTCTATCACCGAAAGGAGAACAAATTATAAAAAAATTAATATCTAAAGTAACAACGCCACAATAATTTTGTATAACCTAATAAATAAGAAAAATGTCTGTAAAAAATTATCCCGATTTGGCAGAAATTTATGACGCAGACGACACGGTAACAGAATTTGAATATGTTGAATATCTCGATGAAAATTCTAACGAACCTAATAAGGCTGGCGTCAGAACATTTATACTCGAAACGATGACGTATTTCTACTGCCTCATAAAGCAATGTTAGAAGTTCGTGGCCAGATTATGACAGTAGCTGTTCCACCTGCCGCAATTGTAGCTAACGTAGAAGTAGCTCTTGTAAATGATGGTTGGTGTTTATTTAAAAGTGCTCGATATCAGCTGGCCAATCAAACTGTTGAAGATATTTCAAGTCACTTACAAGTTGCAAGTACAATCTTAAGTACTATTTCGTTTTCTGATGATTACTCCAAATCAACTGCAACTAATATGATGTGGTTTAAAGATACTGGAACTGCAGATGTGAGATCTGTAGAATTTATTCCAAGGACAGCAGTTGTAGCTGGAGCTAATGCAGCTGAAAGTGCTGCAAATGTGAGAGATTCTCTTATTGTTTATGCTGGTTCTCTTGGTATATTCGCACCAGCTGCAAATGCTAATGCAGACGCTACAAGAGTCTCACTTACTATAGCTTGTAATTGTTACGTATATGTAATTAAATTGCTTGTGTGTTAGTTTCAAAATTCTTTTTTATTTTATTTTTGTTTCATTACATTTTATTGTAATGATTATTGAAAGGATTCAAAGTTCTTTTTCAGTAGTTCGATGTTTTCTTTTAGCAAGTGTTGTTTGTTTAAGACGTAGAAGTGTTACATGAGAATTATTTTTAGTTAACCTAGATCGTCTTGGGCTGGCAAGAACGTAAACAGGCAGTTAAAATGATTGGTCAGTATCAGGGCCATACTTTCCTTGCGTGATCACCATGTGTAAACAACGCTATTTAATTATTGGTTTTTAAGTGGGGTTACACTGGCGTACGTGATGGATTTCTTGTAGTAAGAGACCACATGATCCATCTCACAAGACTTGAAATGATGTTTCTGGGGTTTAAATACGCATTCTTAATATTCTTCTGGCAGAGTCGTTTTAACATCTTGAAAGAACAAGGAGTTATTTTTATTTGTTGCCAGATTGTTTTTCATCTGACTTTTGGATTTAATAATTTATTCTCCTGGAAACTCAACAAGTTCACTTTCTTATAAAATATTCTGAAAGATATTCATGGAAATTTATTCTGGAATTATTCGGAAACAAAGACTGAGATTCAATTGAGGAATTGTTGATATTCGTACATTGGACCACATCTGACGTCATTGCCTTCCATATTTGTGTGTCGTTGAGATTCGAACTTGGATTCTAATAGAACTATTTAGTGATAGGACTTGTGTTTTCATTCTTAGAATCAAATTTTGGATTATATTCACAAACTGTAAGTTCTATTTACCAACTTTTACATTGTTTTCTAGGAAAATAAATTATTTTGTTAAAACATACAAAACTTGTTGGCTTTCACTCTTTTCTTCTGTTACATTTGTACGAGCCTACACGTAACAGTAATAATCTTAATATAACACCACCAGGAGCAGCTGCTGATGGAGCTGCAATGTTAGCTATAGTTAACGATAATATAGTAGGTTTTAAAAGTGCACGTTACAATGAAGGTTATTCTAAAAGAAGGAAACTTGCAGCAGTATCACGTCAAATTACAATGATGCTGCCGTTAAGTTTTTGCAGGGACTATAATAAAGTATTTCGTGGAGTTAGACATACACTTATTTTAGATCGATCAGAACAAAATGATTGTTTATTTAGAAATGCTGGAAATTATGTACAGTTTGTCATAAACAAACTTGCGCTGTGGATGCCACGAATAACACCGACAGTTTCAAAATCGCTCGAATTAGATGATATTCTTAAAAACCGCACAAAGAAGATTTATTTTCAGCAACATAAAATACATCAAACAGCAGTTCCAAATACCACCGACTACACATGGCGAGTCACAACAACGTCGACTGAACAAAAGCCACGGCAATTATTTGTTGTATTTCAGCAACAAGCGCGACGTGGTAACCAACAACAAAATAATGCGATATTTGATAATGCTGATGTTAGATGTATATATGCTAGAATAAATTCAAAGCAATATCCAGAGCGAGCGATAGAATGTAATTTTGCAGATGACGCTAATAAAAATATTACTCGACCTTACATGTACCTGCTCGACGCATTGCAAAAATATCAAGATGTTGGAGACGGATCTCAGATATCAGTAGAGGAATTTCGTACACTTTATCCGATATTTTATTTTGATGTTAGTAAACGAAATGAAAGAGATGTAATTTCAACTGATGATATTGAAATTACTTGGACATTAGGAGCAGTTCCAGTGGCGCAGTTGTACGTGTACGCGTTAGTGATCAGCGACAGAATTATTACGACTGACTTTATCGAAGGTAAAATGTCGGTATAAGTTTAATCTGTAACTTTAATAATAAAATGACAAAATATATTGTAAAAGAAATATATTTGACTGATGGTCAAGTTAAAAAATTAGCAGCTGCTGTTGCAAAGAAAAGACAAGTATCATTAAAGGTCGACCCTAACGCAGGTGTTTTGGGTACTTTAACAAAATTAATGTTAACCAAAAAACAAGTAAATAAGTATAACCGCGGCAAACCTTTTGTTTTAAATTTAAGTGCTGCACAAATAACAGCAATGTCAAAACAAGGTGGTTTCTTCGGTCCGGCACTATCTGTAATGGTCAGGACATTAATACCAAAACTTTTGCCGGTGTTAGGTACATTAGGATTAGCAGCAGCTTCTGGAGCAGTATCTGGCGCAACGAGAAAAGCAGTTGAGGTTAATGGGATAAAGAAAATTTTTGTCTAAAGATAAATATAATGCCTAATGCAAAGCATCGGCGAAAAACAGCAACAAGAAAGACATCAACGAAAAAAAAGACACGACCGAGGCGAAAAGGTGGATTTATTCCAATAGTCGGCCGCGTTAAGTAACTTTGATATACTTGATAAACTAAAAAAAGTAAAAACTTTCCGTGGAGTTTATTCTAAAGATGAACTTATGGCGATTCCATCGCCAGAGACGCTAGGTTCGTGCATGATAAATATACAAGATTTCAATGACGGATTTGTTACACATTGGGTAGCTGTTTGTGAATAACAATTATTTTGACTCGTTCGGAATTCCACCAAGTGACGCAATAAAAAAAATATATGAGTAGAATTCAAGAGACAAAGTCTCTTGCGAAAATAATAAATTATTCGTCTAATCAAATTTAACCAGTTGGAACTTCTGCTTGTGGATACTATTGCGTAATGTTCATTAAACAGATGACCATAAATCCAGATTTTTTAAAGTTTATTTTGCAATTTGACAAACAACCTTCTCACGCTAATGATGAGATTGCAATTAATTTTATCTAAACTCACTGATATATAATATCAACATATTGTCTTAAGTGTAAAACTAAAACAGAAAATAAAGATGAAAAAACAGAAAAAACAAAAAATAATAGAATAATGCTGAAAAGCATTTGTGCAATTTGTGGAAAAAGAAAAAGTATGTTTTTAAAGAAATTATCGCCACTGCCAACAACAAAGTTGTCCGGAGCGGGTTGCCCTGACAACGTCAGGGAGATTATTTTAGTAGATGATTAATAAATAATGACATGCGAGTGCGATTGTGATAGAGATTTATGTCTTGAGCAAAATAAAATTGTTACATATTGTCAGAAATGCAACAACAGAGAAATAATTGGTTTTGGTATAGATATACATAAATTAATTTTCAAATTGCCGAAACCAAAAGGCGGTTGGACATTGCCAGGCCATAAATATACTGGACCTTATAATCCTCTTGATAAACAACTTGACGAAAACGATAATCCGCTGCCAGAACAAGAGCCTTACAATCAAGTTGATGCAATAGCGATGCGCCATGATATCTGCTACAGAGACATTGAACGTCCAGACAACGAACAAAATAAACACAGCTGCTATAAAGTAATGTCAGACGAATTTCGTGATATGAAACCTGTAAATATGCGAGAACGTGTTGACCGAAGGCTGGTTCAGGGTTTTATTGGAGCAAAATATAAATTAGGTCTCGGTAAAGAATTATATGATGATCTTGCATCGAAGACGCTAGCGTGTGAGCTACACAAACCTATAAAAAAAAAGTTTCCGCGACGTAAAGTTGTCGCAAATGCCGTTGATGATATCTGGGCGATAGATTTAGTTGATGTCTCAAATCTTGCTCAGTTTAACGTTGGCGCCGATGGCGCTCCAAAGAGATATCTTTTTAATGTTGTAGATGTTTTTAGCAAATACGCGTTTAGTATACCCGTTTCGGATAAAACAGGGACATCGATGACTGATGCATTAATACAAATTATTGTTAACACAGAAAGAAAACCAAATAGAATCTGGACTGATCATGGAGCAGAATTTTTTAATAAAAAATTTGAACAGTTTTTAGAGCAAAATAACATGAAAAAATATGTCACAGGAAATGAGGGAAAAAGCTTCATCGTTGAAAAAATCCATAAATATTTAACAGCTAAAAATGCGAGTAAATATATTGACAATTTACAGAAAATTGTTGACGAGTATAATAACACGAAACACAGATCCCTTTCCCTAGGCAAAAGAAAAATGTCGCCAAACGACGCGATTGCAAATCCAATATTAGCAAATGAAAATATGTACCGGAGACATAAATTTAAAGTTGGTCATAAAGTTAGAATTTCTCTGACGAAAAAAACATTTGAGAAAGGATATATTCATAACTGGAGCGAAGAAGTATTTGTTGTTGATAAAGTACTTTTAACAATACCAGTTACATATTCATTGAAAGATTTGTTAGGTGAACCTATAATTGGCAGTCTTTACGAGCAAGAACTTCAGAAAACAGAACAAGATATATTTGTTATTTAAAAAGTTATTAAAAAGCGTGGCAACAAAAGTTTAGTCAAATGGCGTGGGTACAGCGATAAATTTAATAACTGGGTACCAACTAAGTCGATCGAATAATATTATTATAAATTTGTTCGTATTTTATTAGTACTGATTTACATTTTACTGGTTTACACAGAGAAATTAAATGTAATTTTCTTGCACCATCGACTGGCATTAAATTAAATATTTTAACAAAAATAAAATCGTATTTTATATTTCTTTGTTGTCCAGTTATTTTTACGTTTAAAAAAGGTTTTATAAGTTGCCAAAATATTTGATGCTCTGTGATAGTAAAATTAAATTTTATTATTTTTTTAGCAATATGGTACTTAACATCATATCGCCCAGTTGTTGGTCTGCTTAAATTTTTTTTACTAACAACAACATCATCTTCATCTTCGTCGTCATCGTTATGCAAAATATCATTTTCAGTATAACCAGCAAATCTATCATTAGAAATATTTTCTAATATAAAATTTAAAACAAAATCTCCCGAATATAGTTCAGTTAGTCTCTCAGTTAAGTTCATTATTATAATATATCTTTTGTCTAATTAATAAATAATAAGATGTTTGGAGAAATAAAATATCATCAAAGAGTTAATATATTAAATTACAGAGAATTAGCTATGGCAATTTGAAATTGTTTGTTGGGACATAATTTTTATTTTGTTGATGTTATTATAACATTAGGCGAATCTGACAGATTTTTATTAACAGTAGCAGAAAAAATAAAACTTGATACAAATAAAATGATGACATTACGATTTAATCGAGATGATATTATGGAATTTAGTCGTAATTGTCTTACTCGAAATGATCTAGAAAATATCATTAGTTATCGTATTTAAAATTAAATCTATCAAATGTCAACATTGACGTTTCTGATTTAGTTACATTATCAGCTACATTTTTTACTGTATTTGGATGAATTTTAAGATATTTTGCAGCAGCTGTTATTGATCTAAATTTTATTTTTTCTCCAGTTTCAAGATTTACTGATATAACTGATGTTCGATCTTTAAAATTAGAACCGTCATAACCGGCTCCACGCCTTGTGTTTTCTCTTTGTGTAACTAAATCTAAATTTTCCAAACGTTTATCTGTTTTAATACCATTTTTATGATCAACAACTAGACCAACTGGAATAACATCATTAAAAGTTTCAAACACAAACCTGTGTGACTTATATTTAATAAAATCAGTTTTAGTTCCACGTACATTAACATCAAGATATCCATTTCTTCTTAAATTTCCAACAACTTTTTTTGTTTTTTTATGTCGAATAATTCCTCGATCATTTGTTTCGTATAGATCAAACACTGGGTGAAGTTGAAATTCATTTCGTAATGATAAATTTTCAATATTATCATCATTAACTGCTCCATTTACTTAATGAACTCGCTGTCCTTTTGGAATATCGTCGCAAAACAAAGTATAAATAAAATCTTTTCTAAACATTTTAATTCTTTCTGTATTATCGCCTTTTACTGAAATTATCATTCCAGCTGGCGTTGGTGTGCCAACAGATTTTTTAGATATTATGTTAATAACAGAACCCAATGCATTTGCAGCATGTAAGTTATACTTTGGGTGGACGTGATAAAATTCTTGCTCTTCCGCCCTCAATCTCAGATATCTCAAAATTTCTGTCATTATACTATAAGGATTTCATATCTCTAATTTTAAAAAATTCAATTAAATATAAAATATTATTATTATATATAATGTTAAAATTGCGAGATATTGCTAAAAAGAGCATTATCAAATCTGAAAAAATTGCTACAGCATTTTCCGGTTACGATAATAGTTACAAACTTGATGATCAAAATATTTTAGCAAATTTTAACTCCACAAGTTTATTTCATCTTTTACAACCTGTTATATCAAACGAACTTGCGGCTCATAAATGTATCAAACTTATAGTCCAATATCATACGACTTTATCAAAGTTACATGCAGTTGAGGATGTACTTGATGTAATTTTTGAAACCAAAAGTTTTGACCGCGAAATTTCGGAACCATATCTAACAGCTAAATCGAGAAAAATATTAACTGGAACAAACATTGCCACAGTCGCCGATGAAATACATCAAGAAATAAACAAAAAAAATTAGAAGAATTTACTGCAGCAGGATCGGGTTGGAAATTTGAAATGATAAAAGAAGTTTGATTTCACACAGCAAAATATAACGTACTTCGCAGTAGTTTGTACGTCGATCTCCCTCAAAAAATTAAAAACAAAAAATGCTGTATAAATGTCAGAAATAATGATAACAGATGTTTCCAGTGGCCCATTCTTTCTGCAAAACATCCTCAGCGTGATCACCCCGACAGAATTGAAAAATATTTGCAATACAAAGACGAACTAAATTTTAATGGCATAGACTTTCCAGTTACAGAAAATCAGATACCAAAGTTTGAAAAGCAAAATAATATTTCGGTTAATATATTTGGTCTTGACGAGTGTGAAAACGTTAATCCGAGATATATCTCAGAAAAAGCTACACAAAATACAATAAACTTGCTGTTTGTTAGAAATCATTACGTTTTAATAAAAACTTTAACGGCTTAGTTGGCAGACAGTATAGTAAAAATAAAAATAAAATATATTTCTGTTATAAATGTCTGCATGGTTTTTCTGGCGATGGAATACTGCAAGAGCATCTCAAATACTGTGTCAACGTTCAAAGAATAACTATGCTTGGCAAAAAAGAAAAAATCTTAATTTAAAAATTATGATCATAAACTAAATATTCCTTTTGTTATTTATGCTGATTTCGAGTGTCTACTCGTTCCTGTGGTTGGAGCAGAAAATAATCCGAATAAATCCAGTACTAGAAAAATACAACAGCATATTCCTTGGGAGTAGCTTATAAAGTAGTTTGTTGCGCTAACGATAAATGTTCAACTCCAATAAAATTGTACAGAGGCAGAAATCGGGCCGTATGGCTATTAAAAAATTTAATAGACGAAGTTAATAAAATTTCTAACAGATTATTTAAAACAGCTCCAATGAAACTAACGTCTAAGCAACAACTTGATTTTGATGAGGCAGTTAATTGTCATATTTGTGAAAAGTTGCTGGTAGACTCCAACGGAGTCTGTGATAAGGTGCGAGATCATTGTTATTTGACCGGCCAATATCGTGGAGCAGCTCATAACAGTTGCAACTTAAAATTTCATGCTCCAGATTTTATTCCTGTAGTTTTACATAACTTTCGTGGCTATGACAGTCATATCATTGTTGAAGCTTTTGGTGATGAAAATATTAAAGCTAAACTAAAATTAAATAATACAGTAAAATGTATTCCAAACTGGCATAAACATAAATTCATCTTTCATTTTTCAAATAACTTTCTTATTCGAATTATCTTGAAATCCACTACATGCTGGATATCTCATAAATCGAACAAATCTTTATTGTTGTAAATATCTTGATAAACATTTTTACATTTTATATTATAAACTAGCGAATCTGTATCAGTAAATAGCAACTCTGAATCTGGCCACTGCTTTTTGGTAAAATTATAGTGAAAATCGTACATCAGCCACTTTGATATATCAAGTACAGCTGCACCAACATAAATTGGTTTATTTAACTTTAAATTTGTCTTTCGTCGTTGTATTGCAACAAGATTTTCATTAAATATTTTCATACTAACAAAACTATCATCATTAACTAATTTACTTCTGCGATTTATGTCATTACCAATTTCTATCGAAACTCGCTTTCGAATATTCTCCATTGTCTTACCAAACACCGAGTTGTTCATTAACTTGAAAAAGTTTTTCTCAAATTCGGTTTTAGCCACAGCACGACGTTTCGTATTTAAATCAATATAATTTGCCATCCACTTCGACTGATTAAACTTTAGCACGCTATGGACTTTTCTCAGAATTAGTCCAGCATCTACTGCTTGTTTTAAATCTTTGTAATGCATAACGTAATTTCTTTTATTTAACAAATTTGGAACTAACTTATTAACAATGGAATTTTTGCTGTTGTCATAGCTCTTTGCTCGGACTAAAGAGTAAAATGTATGCTGTCGTATTAGATGACAATAAACTTACAAAAAAAGCAAAAGATATTCCTCGAGGATATGTGAAAAAGATGATGAAATTTGATGATTTTAAAGCAGCGCTAAACAATAATGTCAGTTTTATCAAAACAAATGTTATCAGAACAAATCATCATAAACTTGAAACGGATACAATTATAAAACGTGGATTAAGTAATTTTGATGATAAAAGGTATTGCAGAGACGGAATTAATACACTAGCACTTGGACATTATGCAAGTAATTTTGTCTAAACATCAGAAATAATGTTCGAAAATTTAACATTAGTCGATGGAGTTAATAGCAAAATCAAAAAAATAATGGTTAATAACCAGCAATTATCATTTGAATTTAACGATGAAATTTCAGGTATTTGTTTTAGTAAATTTGACAGAATCAAACTCTCCCTTATCAGATCAGACGATAGCAAATATTTTAATTATCTCGAAAGTTTGCGAGACGAGCTTGCACTAAAATATGACAATTTTCATGATCCGATCAGCCAGCAACAGTATACAAAAATTAATATAGACTTAGACCGGTCGAAGGTTTTTGTAAAAGGTAGTAAGTATCTTCTCAGTAAGATAGCAATGAAAGAACTATTTGAATGTCGTCGAAAAGTAACCGGTAAAATTAAATTTTATTTGTATTATTATGACAATAAATCATACTTAATAGCGAATGTTGAAACATTGTTCATTGGTCAAGAAATCTAACTCTGTATCAGAACTGCATTTCCTCAACACGAAACCCATGAAGAAGGCTTGAGAAGCGATGCCCTATCTGTTTTTAAAAGGGAGATAATACTGTTCCAGCTAAGTTTAAAATCTTTTGTAGTTATCGAACATAGCATATACTGCAACATTTGCTTTGTATTTTTTTTTTTCTTTTTTGGCTAATAAATGTATAGAGCTGTAAATCCTGGTGGCAGTTCTGTATTTGCCGAAATAACTAGCAATTCCTCTTGCATAAATGTTAGTAAATAGCCTTATATAAACATAGTTACTGTAGATTCTCGCTTATAAGTTGAGTCCAACTGCAAACTGCACAGACCCAAATATGCTGTCGTATAATGCACCAGCAGATTTTTGGTCTGCGCAGTTTTGCCAGGAGTAATCAGTAAAACAAACAAGATAAACTCTGATCTGCAGGCGCATAATGTTATGGCAGATCTTTATCTTTTTGTCTGCAGTTAGCCTCGACTTGTAAGCGAGTACATATGGTATGTCATAATGTATATATACAGCGGCTGTGTATTCATTCAACCCACTCGTTGACATTATTGATTAGTATCCTTGGCAACGGTTGATCTATATACAGCCTCTGTATTCAGCCAACATTAGGATTTCGTTTTTCTGTACAAACAGATTTATATAGAAAATCTTTTAATCAAAAATCATGTATTTTCTCGATTTATTTATAATAACGCTTTCAGAATCAGAAAATGTAATACAAAATTTCATGTTTTCAGAATCAGAAAATGTAATGCTGTTTGGTAACTACATGATAATTTTTTTAACATCTATTCATAACTGAATTTCATAGCTCAGTGTTAGAATGCTGGATTCTCATAGTGACGCCCTGAGTTCGGTTCCCGTCACGGACAAAATCGACGGGTAGCCTCTGGACGCCATTTTTAAAAGGTGGGGGTCCGGAGAAATCCTCGAAATCCAACAGAAAAATAATACACTCTCCCACCATGTCAACACGTGGTGGGTGCACTTTTGCGCTCCCCGGGTGTTGACATGGTGGGAGAGTGTACAAAATTTGTTGGACGTAGATAAGGCCCCCGTTTGTATGTGCCGTCCCTGTAAATACGTTACTGTAAATATATGTAAATATGTAAATATATGTAAATACGTTACTGTAAATATATGTAAATATGTTACTGTATAAATACGTTACTGTAAATATATGTAAATATGTTACTGTAAATATATGTAAATACGTTACTGTAAATACGCTACTGTAAATATAATTGCTGTAAATACGCTACTGTAAATACGCTACTGTAATTAAGATTCTGTTTTGTGCCGTCCTTAATTAAGATTATATGTAACTGTGGCGTGTACAAAAAGCCTTGTATAAATACGCTACTGTAATTTAGATTATGTATATAATTGCTGTAAATATGCTTGCTGTAAATACGCTACAAAAACAGTCCTCTCTGAGGACAATTATTTTTATTGTTTTAATCAAATATTTATAGCTTTAGAAATATTGTTATCAAATAAAGCATCAACTATATTGTCAATAAATATCATTGGATCATCTGCCCAACCTCTTATTCGTTCGTCATTTTCAGTCGCGAATAACCATACTGATCCATATTTTGGTGATATATGATAACCAACATTTTTGATAAAATTGCTTATTATTTTAGTTGTTATGCCAGTATAGCTTGAAGCTGCCCTAATCGAATTAAATCTCTTACAAAATTTGTTTGTCAGATCAAATCCAACATGTCTCTTTGATTGACAAAAGGACATTTTATATTAATATTTTATTGTTTAATATAAAAAAAATCTACAGGTCTAGAATTCTCTTTGGGTTTCAAAATTTCATAATTTTCTGAGATAAAAATTTGGAGGAGGGTGGTTTTTTTGAGGGAGAGGGGGTCTCTGAGGTGGTGAAAAAATGTCAGAATGTATTTATTTTAGAGGGGGTGAGGGTTTCTGACCTAAAACCCTCTTTGGTATAAAAACCTCAACTATCCTTACTACTCCGTTCGTGGGAGCTGTGATGTTGTTGTTGTTGTTGTGGGGCTTAACGCCATTTTTCAGCACAGGATAGGCTATACATGGCGGCCAGTATTAATGGTGGAGGAAGAAACCGGGAAATCCCCGGAAAGAACCACCGACCCACGAGAAGCTACTGGCAAGCTTTCTCACATATCCACATTCGCCGAATCCTAGACTAGAACCCACGCAGACAGAGGTGAGATGGCAGTGATCCGTAACGGAAAGCGCTTTAGACCACTCGGCCACTCGGGGCCCCGGGAGCTGTGAGAGTTGCACACACAACAATTTTCTTATATAGTAAATGTACACACATTTAACACGAAAAGGGGTATAGTAGTTTAATAGGTCATAACATACGCAAGATGGCACGATGACATAATGATGTGTATATGATTGCCCTATGCAAATAAATATCTGCCAAGTTTTAAAAGAGTTCATGCACAGATGTGGGACGGGTTCAGCGCATAACGTACAGGTATTTGCTGTATGCCCTCGTTTCTACATTGGAAGGCAGAAGATAAAGATACAGCGATTGACTGTAACAGCCAAGCTCTGGAGCTGGACAAAGAAAATACTGTCGCTCTTTACAATCAAATTAGGAAAGATGGTGACTAAACTGATGTAGTTGAAGAACTAAATCTGTTACAAAATTAGCAGAATCTTACATATATTTTGTCTTGTAACGAAAAGCAGATTCTGTTTTGTTCGACACTTATAATCTGTAGATCACGAAATATAATTTAAAAGGTCTTTTTGGGCACGAGTAATAAAGACAATAATGATTTTTGAATCATTTATGTTAAGTTTTGATTTCGGAAATAAAGTCATTTTCAGGGCGCTAAAAGAAAACAATAGACGAAATCGCTAAAACAGCTGTTTCATTTCAATGTAAAATCGCGAGCTCTGACTTCTGGATGACACATAATGGGTGTTAATGGTAAAGCCTTTATACACCATTCTCTCTGAGATGTGAGTAGATAAAACCCATATAGAGTTGTTTCCAGTAGAAATTAATAATAAAGATATCGCATGTGTGCATAAATGTGGCTCTAAAAGAATCTGGTGAGGATTCACATGTATGCAAAAGAAGACGAAAAACATGCCAAGGAAAATAAAAATGAACGGAAGTGTTAAAAACACAAAAAAAAACAAGAACTCCATATGCATTATATCATTTCGCCCTGATTTTAAAGAATAGACTAAACAAACAATTATTGGCAACGACATTTGTTTGTCGTGAACAATACTTATGTTATTTAAAGCCCCAAGAATACGATGACGTGTAATACTTAATCAATCATAGACATACAGGCTTAAGACTGTTCACCTGATTTATCCACAAGACAATTAAAAACAAATGAATGGAAAACTCAGTGGCTTCTGTGATTAGACAAGGGGTATAATTTTGAAACCTTCTTTGAAAGGATGTGATAGAAGTCTGCAAAATCAGACACCTATTCTTAGTTTGCCCTTCGATGAAGCAAAGAGTTGCACCTACCGAATCTCGGCAGCAAAATAAAAGCACTGTTCAGCATACCGAAGGATGAGAAACAGTCTGTTGGATTGAATTGCGAGCGACAAGGTTTATGGCTGCCAGGTTTGTTGAAATCCTTCATGAATTGTTTGTTACGTTTGTCAGAGGCTATTAAGTTTTACAACTTATCTTTGCTTATCATTATATTTATTAATTACACTTTATTCAAATATTCTCAATCCATTCTGTCATTTAGCAACAGTAGCATAATTATCTAAATATGTTACAATACGAAGGTGTTTTTGTGTAACAGCCTGGCAAATTAGAGATGGCCACGTGACCACTGAACTTTTCAACTCATTCTTGTACAAGCCAATTTGACATTTTACCATATTTCTGAAAGCAACATTATTGTAAAGATATTTTTACCGATTAATTATTATTTTTTTTTTTTATAACGGAATAGTCATTTTTACTTCATTAGATTTGTTTATCGTTCTTCGTTTTTAGTTCTTCTCTTGCAGACTTTGTATCATGTAAGCAGTCGTTACGAATGCAATACAAAAGGCAGAAAAGACCCTAAATATGATGAATGTAAATAACAGTTATGTATCAGGACTAAACCGTAATGGACTAATTTATGGTTCAACCTACACATGCCGGAAAGATAACCTAGAACACTACGAAAACGAGGCGTTTGAGTAAACAAATTGTTGTAGTGATTTGTTTACTCGAAGATACAGATAGCTTCATGTAATCGCAGTGTGACACGATGAGCTAATGCATAAATAAATATATATTCTGCAAAGAATAATTGCCCATATTGAGCTTTGATCAAACAGAATGTATCACCTAGTATTTATAGGCTACTGCATTTGTATGGGAAAATATGAACGAGTTTTTCGGATGGAAATACTGCACGACCTTGGGAGTGCAGTATATCCATCCGAGAAAACGAGTTCATATTTTCCCATACAAATGCAGTAACCTTTTTCTTATGTGCTCATTTTTGTTTAATTACCTAAGGCTTAATAATAAAATACATTACAAGAAACAGTGTATTTGATTTATGCTTTATTCCAAAATAAATTCACAACCGTAGATTCGTCAATACACAATAACAGTATTCATGCGCACATAGCTCCGTCCACCGACCTTTTAACTTCATAGCGTACCGCGCGCTCAGTCACTCATTTAAGAACGAAATCCCATTTTGCTCTATCTAAAACTGAAGTTTAAAGTCATATTATGAATGACTGCGCCATTGAACAAAAAGTTCCCACCTGGTCAGGAATGGAGGGATTTAGTTTTTCTGTCAATCCAGCTAAATTCTGATTATCTCCTTCTGTGTGTTTTCCGCACGATGTACGTGTGACTTGAGGGACTGGCGTTGACAACAAGCTGCATAACTGTTTCTGTTCTGCCATGGATAGTTTGGAATCGTAAACTGGAAAAATATGAAAGTTTTAAATTTAAATTCTCAAGAAGATGCTGGATTCAACATTGTTTTTTAGTGAACAACAAATTCCTTTTGTTTTGGAGTGCAGTACAGTCTAGTTTGGAATGTGATTTCTGTTTCAAAAATGTAGTCTGGATTATAGACCTACATATTACAGTACATTTCCGTGATGTGGATCAGTATTTGGAAACCACGTAATTCTTATTAGCAGAAAGAGCCCACAAAGTACATTTTGAGGAGATTAAAGATGCAAAAAGGCAAGTAGATTTATTCTCATTATTATTACTAGTTATAGATGACATGTTTTATGCCCAGTCACTTGCATGATCTTTGTTGGAGGGACGCCAGCTTTCGACAGGGTTGTCACAGTAGTCTTCCTTACTGGTTGGTTGGTAATTCTCCCCTGGATTTCTGTCCTTTCTGCGGCTCGTTTCATCAGAGTTCCAAGTTGATTAACCCCCACTGATCTCGGATAATACCTACAATTTTTAATATTTGTCCAGTAAAATATATTTTATATTTAATTTTTTTTTTCCTATGCACACATTCATAAAAACCTGTTTTCTTCCATTTTGCAACGTTGATTGATGCATTTTATTGTGAAAATCGTTTGGTATGTGCAGAGTTTACAATTTATTGCAGATTTTCCCATATTTTTTGTTTACTTTGATATAATTTTATTTTCATTCATTCTTTATATTGTCTGAAAAAAAATTACGACTATTTTTTTCTTTATTTATATTTTTGCTTGAAATAAGGACATTAGTTGAATCTTTAGAAATATAATTACCATATCTGGGAAGTTTCTGTCAGTTTCTACATTGGAATTGGTGTCAAATAAAAGGGGCTGTCGTCATCCATCATTTCCAAGGGTCTTCGTTTCAAATATTGCAGGTAAAGATGAACAGGGTCTCGCTCCGGTGCTGTTCCGGTAGAAAAAATGCAGGTATTGCTGTTCCGTAGTCATCCTTCCCAGTACCGTCAAAGGTTTTGCTATCCCTATCAGCATATTGAAGATATTGGGTACCGGTGGAATTTGGGAAAACTGATACATCTGCAAACTTTAATTTTCTGTGCTCATCTCGGCCTCTAAATCCAAACATTTTTCCAAAAAGTAGGACAGGAAAAATTGCAAAGCAGCGGACGTGTGAGAGCCCATTTCACCGGCTGAAAATAAAGCTTCTTCGTCATTGTGGCTTATACGCTCTGATGCTCTTGCTTTTCTGCCAAAAACCAGCCTTCTTCAGTTGCATTTGTTAGAATTCAGTGCTTCGATTGATTTCTGAAATGGACGGTCTCTAAGAGAGACGGGATACCCTTTAGCCTTAAGATGCCGTTCTATGCTGTTTCTTATAGAATCTAAAGAGCATGGCACATAGTCAGAACCATTGGCTTTGCGAATCGTTATAAACATCTCGGCTAAATACGTGTTTAAATGATCCGGAATGATATTTTCAATGCATCATGTCTCACGTTTGTTATCATACAGCCATCGCTGCACATTTCTGATATCACGTTCAGTCGCTTGCTTCGTTGAAAGTTTCTTTTGTGATTCTATGAATTCATCCACATTCTCAACTTTGGCATCTCTACTTTCAAATGGCTCAAACAGTTGGTTTTCTTCATCCACAGACAAATAAAATAAATCAAAAGTACTGGCGTCTGCGTCCATTGTTTGTTTACAATAGAAAGTAGTTCCTTTATTCACGTGAATGCAATATGAATTGAACACGCGAGCGCAATATCGTAAAATATTGTACGATTCTGAAAGTTAACGGAGAAAGAAAAGAGCATATAATAATGTATTTCTATTTTACATGTTCTCTAATATATCCATTCAATTGTTAAAAATGTGGTGATGTAATTGATGAGTCGTGAAAGTTTGTATGTTTGTTTTTGGATTTTACATATTTTTATATTTTTATATATTATTTGTACAAGCCAAAGAATTACGGCACTAAATGAGTTTGTTTTTTCCTTTCTTTGGTCGCATTTATGTTTGTGGTTTCAGATTGAAACATTTCTTTTTCTCTCTCTTTGAATGAGTCGAGTTATACACTTTCGTAAATGTTTCTGATAGGTTATAATGCGCTAAACTACCTTTCTCTCTAGCAGCAGGCAGGGTGAACAGACCACTTTGTACGAGACCTTATTTTACAAAAATAAAGGTTCCTACAGGGGCTGAAAAAAAAGGTCAATAACGCTAAACCGAACCTCCTAACTTTTATTATTACCGTATAGTTTGATAAACGAATAATAAATCGTTTGGGTTAGCTCATTTTTGTTATTTTATTTTTGATTTTTTGTTTTTTATGTTATAATGCGTTTATTTTGCTCGGCGGGTCACTCAGTTTTTGTCATTCACCCTGCCTGCTGCTGTAATTAACCAAAGATTTTATCTAGACCTACACGATATCTAGATCTTGGATCATGTAGATTTATTGTAATAAATCCGAACGGAACAGCTTGTGCTTGAGCAAAAAAGTTTTTAAACTTAATCATATCCATATCTCCTGAACACCAAGTATAATAAATATTCTGTAAAGTATAATTATCTACTCCATTAAACATTACTAAAATATTGCAGTTGTCTCTGATCACTTTAGGTATTTGTGTATAACGCTGAGTGACGTATATAACATCTGTATTCCTGTGTCTACCTCGAGAAAATATTCTAGCTGGATTTGTTTGTCTGTCCAACATAACATCATCGTACACCACTAAATTATCAATAAATCCATCTAGGTCATCTACAGATGGAGCCCCATCAATATCGGTAATAAAATCATCAACATCATCACCGTCTTCATTCAGCAATTTTGCATTTTCATTAAAATCTTTAAGTACTTCGTAACAGTGTTGATCATCTACGGATGGTGCTACTAAATACAGCTTGTCCCATCTCAACCATCTCATTATTAAATTTAATAATAGTTGTGTTTTACCCGATCCAGATGGACCTATTATAATCATCCTTATCGAATTTGGTAATGCTGGGTGATGCTTCACTGGCTCTTGTTTTCGTGTCGCCGAAAAGTCAATTATATCCATATAATAAATAATGAGTCTATATTGTGTTCGATGTAGAGCATCTACACCCACTGCTGAATTAACTACAATAACAACAAAAAATAAACGACGTGCTCTGACGGGCAAATGTGTAAAATGTGGTACCAAAAAATACAAATTTGTTAAAACAAAGACAGGTGGAGATATAGCCGCTTTATTAGGAAAATTACCAGGAACTCCGTGGGCTAAATACCCCGGTGAGAAACACTTACCAGGATATAATTATTG
>JAECUM010091530.1:0-45012 GCA_016617855.1 Megalonaias nervosa
CTGCATTTACGTATATTATTAGTAATTTTAATAATATCATCTTCATTAAGATTAGGGAATTCTTTCCTGGCATCATTAATATTAAATCTATTTGGTTCTGGTAACCAAACTTGCTTCTGTGGACTATACGATATAATTGCCTCGCTCACCTTCAATAATGTTAAAATTCCAACATCAAGCATATATCGCAATAGTACTATTGGAACCCAACATTTTTCTGAAAAATGTCTTCCAAACCAAGCATAAGTAATCGGATGGAGATTTTCTGCAAACTCGAATGATTCTACATGAGCAAATCCTGTTAGATCAAACTCTGGTAATGGTCCGTTTATCGCAACCCTGGTCATCTCGTGTGATGGATGTCCGAATTTCTTAAAGTATTCAGAACATTCTCCGTATCCAAGAAAACTTCCAGGATAACACGCTACCATATCGACGGATATAACGTCATTACACTTATATTTATTATTCCATAATCCTCCGTGTCCATATTCTACGCAGCTTTTATGAATATCTTCAAGAAATTCCGATCGTGTTGGTTTCCATAAATTTTTCTCCTGAGCAAAATGAGCCGCTACGGATGGAACTGTAAAACAATTATTTAATAATAGTCTAACTTTGACATCGTCTGAAGTATATTTCAGCGCAAGATTTTCCATTTCTACATTAAGAGATTCTATACGGTAAATATCACCATTAGGTCGTACAAACTGATCGTAATGATCATATTCCGAACTTTGAAATAACCAAACGGATACAGGGTCACTTTTACTGATATTTTTGATAAAATCAAATATATGTCCATCATAAAATTTAACCGCTCTATCTAGTGGAAATATTGTTACTGCTGAGGTCCATGCGTGCGAATTATGATCAACGATTGTTATTGGAGCTCCTCTTGATTCATATTTCGATTTATATAAAATCTCTCCGGTTAACGTCTTTACTGTTATTGGGAATTTTAATTTCTTTTCTAGATCAGCGACATCTTTAATAGACGCTCCGGTATCTTTAACTGATTCTGCCCACGTATTTATTTTTTTACGTCGTAAATCTGTTAAACCATTACCACGTATCGCGTTTGTAAAATGTTCTGTAACTCGTTCAGCTACACAGTTTATTCTTGACTCTGACAGTTTCATAGGCTTTAGATCCCCGACGTCAGGTTTATTATTAAGCGGATATATTGCATATACAACTGCAGTCACAGGGTACTCCCGTTCATAATATACATTATCAACACCGGTTAGTATTCCGGGCTTAGATTTATTATTTAAGAGAACAATATTATTTCCTGACTGTATGTGTACTGGATCGCGCTTGTCACGAATAATCCAAATATCTTCTTCTGTATTTACAATAAATTTTATTAAAATAAAATATTTTTGATCATCAAGGTGATTAATAATTACTTTTCCTCGTTCGTCATTCATCATATTAGTAACATTTCCAACTCTGAATGTTGACCATACATAAGCAGCGCCATCGTCACGAAATTCCTTCTTGGCTTCACGAATACGTTCGGTTATATCCTCATCCGTTAATGCCAGATCTTGCATCAAAGTACTAAATTTATATTCTGATAGTCTGTCAAGATCAAATCTGGCTTTTTTAGTTTCAATCATGGATAATTCCTCCATATAATTAAAACAAGTATTTAAATTAAAATTTTAGTATATATAATGATTTAAACAAAAAACAAATGTGCTTGGCTCAGAATTGGATATACTTCTCGTTGTAATAAATCGTGCGTGAATGAATATTGCGGATATCATGCACAAAGTATCAAAAATGGAAGTACAGGACCAATACCATGTGTGCAATGCGGTGTTGGAGTCAGAGGAAAAACTCCATTGTGTCTAAAATGTGGCGGAAAAAAATACAGGGAACTAAAACGATATTATGACAAAAAAAAATAATACTTCGTCATGTAAATCTCCTATACAAACCGTAGAAGATTATCTGACCAGATTTCAAAATAATGATTTAAACAAATAATATTATATATATAAATGGAGCAAAACGAATTTGTAGCACATCCAATATATACAAATTATGAATCATCCCGAGATGGAGTGATCAGACACTGCAAATCAAAAAAAACCGGTTGGTAGGCTTGATAAGTTTGGTTATTTTAGATTTCGTGCTGGAAATAAAAATTATTTATCAAGTAGATTTATCTACGAATGTCATTTTGGATTTATCAAAGATGGACTTGTAGTTGATCACATTGATGGAGACCCCAAAAATAATCGGTTATCTAACCTGCAAGTTATTACATATAGTCAGAATTCTGCACGTGGAAAAAATAGCGTTAATAATCATTATAGGGACGCAAGAGCTATTAAATCCATGAATATACAGACAGGACAGGAAATAACTTTCCCTTCAATGTATGCGGCTGCCAGATATTTTGGCATCAATATTGCTTCAGTAAAACGTGTTGCAGATAAAATATACAAATCAACATATTCAATAATATACGATCAGTCGATAATATTTGAATATATCTAACTCTGTACTCTTAATAAATAAATTGTATATAGTTCAACTCTATATTTTACCATGGGTACCTTCACCGTCGCTGCTCTCAGTGTCACTTTCACTTTTGACAGAATCAAATAACATAATCTTTCTTAATTGCATTACACGATTGTCCACAATCTTCTTTTTCTCGTATTCACGAGACAGTTCGGATCTGATATTTTCGATCGAACGTGCAAGAGGCGCAAATAGCTTTACCTGCTTTTCATTTACCACCGCCAAGGATTCAAGCATAGACTGATAAATTGATTTTACAAATTTATAATTGGAAGGTAATGTGTATTTATTGTCAAATTTTCTTTGTTTTAATATTTCATAATCACATAATATTTTTTCAGGATCGAGATTATCAGATAGATTTATTCCCGTATGTTTTAATTTTTTAATAGCAGAAATAATATCATTAATGTTTTCTTGGTTCATTATATAATAATTATTTCTTTAAAATAAAAAATAATTGACATTCAAGTTTTAACTTTTGACCTTGATGTTTGACCTAAAAATATCAAAAATAATCAGTAGCATCCTAAGCGGTTACCCGTCACTTAGCCCCCGATAGCCTTTGTGTCTTTCATGGAGTCCTTTTTTTGTATGATGATGTCTTTCTTATGACCGTTATTGGCACTCCATGTTCTGTTTCTATTTGGCTAGCATTCTTTCTGAATGTTTCCTTGTGGGGGTCTTTCAAATGAGGTAGAGAGCTCAGGCATGCTACTGATTATTTTAGGGAGCTCTGTATTGCGAATTCAATAAACCCCCACCAAATCAAACCCCGGGGTAAATGCAAAACGCACTCACCACGTTGTTTAACGTGATGAGGGGTTGAATTCGTTGGGGCTGAGCTCCCCAACCTTATATATAAAAATGGCATCGTTCCGAATACTGTCGACACTCGTCAGCCACAGGAATCGAACCACGGTCGTCAGTATCATAGTTCAACAACTATACCACTGAGCCATTTTCCGATTCATACATATAGACGTTTTAAAATTATTATGTAGTTAACCCAACACTGAATAAGCAGACAAATTACGTACGACCAATATACTGAATAAAATCACAATTATTGTACAACTGTAGCGTATATTTACTAAATTTACAAACATGATTTATAAAATATTCTGTATAAAATAATCGCACATTACATTTTCTGTAAGAGTTATCGTTCGTTAAGGTCAAATACATGTGTTATAGCTAAAAATAACTTTACGCACTCGTATAAACCGACGTGAATTTAAGGTTATCAGAGTTAAAAGATGCATCAATATCCCTCTCTGTTACAAATTGATGCTTTACTAACAGCTAATCACCTACAGAAAAAGAAATAAGTCACTAAATAATTAACGAAAAACAAGAAGTATTTGTTGTCTGTAAATCGAACGTAGTAGTAAGGGAAATAATCGTTCAATTTACTCCGCAGAGAGAGATAGCCAAGTTATCTCGCTTTATTATATATACAATTGCTTTAATCATAGAAATTGATTATTATTCATGTATTTACTAATCAGCCCCTGATTATTTACTCAGACGTTCTACGAGCGTATATACAAATTAATATTAAGAGACTCTTGTCTTAGATCCAAAATGTTTCCTGCCTGGTCAGTAAGTTTGAAATTTATTCTTGTCAGAAATGGATTATGTACACGTAGATAAACTGGATTAATTGGTTCAGATACAATTAACCACCCGGGCGGATCTTTAGGACTAAATGTATATAGTATATACCCCTGTTGGGCCTGGTTAGACTTTGAAAGATCTACTTGATAACTGTCATCAATTACGTCACATACTAGATTGACCGCGATCGTAGATGTTATATTAACAATACCAGGTAAGATATGGCGTCCGGCACCAAAGGGATTGTTATTGTGTTTTAGTATTATCGGTGGTGGGGCTATTTTTCTCCATGAATCACATATTCTTTTAAAGTGTTCTTCAATAAGATCATTTAATGATTTCTTCATTTCAGCGTTATTTAAATCTGGTATAACAAATATTTGTAAATCTTTTTCTGTTATTTTATAATGATCAAGAAATACTTGTTTAGATTCTGGATTTGTGTAACGATTTCCATCGAGTTTAGTCGCGGTGTTTATAATACTTCGATTGACGATGTATAAATCGAACAAGATACCATTTAAATGTTTTATTGACTCGATTATTTGCTGCTTTACACTTTCATTATAATGTTGTGATAATGAAATAAGTAAATTTCTTAAATCATTAAACGTTTTATCGTATTCAGGTTTAAGAGTATCTAAAAAATGTTTAATAAATCTTACATCAACAGTATAGTAACTAATCTTCGTCCTGGTGTCTGTGTTAAGAATAAATAATGCTTTATTCAACTTGGGGATTCTTTTACCGTCAAAATCTGTAAAGTAATATCTATCTTCGTTTGGAAATCCAAATCTTGTATTATTACTCCATGGTTGTTTTCCTCGATATTCTGGATCTTTAATGAATTTTTCTTCACTCGTTTTAAATTCTTCTATTTTTGGTTCTGAAACTCCATTATAAACAGGTGGATATTCAGGCCATCCTAATACTGATCTAATCGAACTTTGATAAATATCTACGGAGTAATCAGGGGAATTTATTTCAATAACCGCAGATAGTGTCGGTTCGTAGACAGTAATTGCTATTTTTGATTCTTTTCCTGTAATAGATTTAATTCTGCGTTGGAACTCATCATTAATCTGCTCTATTTGATAACTGCCCGTTGGAATAGCAACTACTTGCCAATCAGGAGTTCCATCAGGCTTATTGTTATTAGCGAATACCAGTGAATTATTTGGCTGTAGTCCACCAAATGATTTTGATCTAATATTTGGCCAGCTATAATAAACCCGTAACTGTGCTAATGCTATTTCTTTTGCAGGAATTGATGTTGGAAAATTGACACTAAATTCCGGATTGGTCGAACTCAACGATATCATAGTAGTTTTTGACGGAGTTGTATTAGTGACGATCTGCTGAAGTAACGCCCTGTCTGTCATTATTATTATCATTATTATTTAATTCATTAAAATCATTAGCGATCACCTTAAAAGCGTCATCATAGGTTTTCATCATCATCGCAAATTCAGTATCGGATATTTCACCATCACTGATACACGAAGAAATGTACAAAGATAGTTTAGAACATGCATCTGCCACTGTATGTAATTTAATCATATAATCGTGCAATTTAGCATTTGTACAGGTATCTATCTTTTTGGCTATAATACCGAGAACTCCAGCAATAGTCGTTGATGCTGAAACAATAATGTTTATAACAGTAGGTGCTGTCATCGTCAATGTTGATAATAATAATCCTGTTCCAGCAATAACAGCAGAAACCGAGTAAACAACTACATCAATAACAACTATACGTCTTTTGTATTTTTTTATTTTTATGTTATAATAGTCGATAAAATTATTTAGTTTAGTGAGACGCTCACATACTTGATTGCATCTGTAACGTTGAACGTCGATGCGAGACTGAGGTTGATCCATTATACTAACAACGTCATATAATTAAGTTTCAGCTACGAATTCTAGGCCCCACCAGTAACGTCTCGGAGGTATTTCCGTTGATATTAACGTAAAGATTTCTTTGATGTTCTTGGTTAGCATCACCAATAGAGGATTACGATATTCATTCGGTGATAATGAAGTTGCCGCATTAATTTCCGAATCGTATATAGATAACCTGTATAACCCAGTTACTTCTGCGGTATGTTCGAGTGTGTTATTTTGCGGTGTCCATGTTAATGATCCTGATGCTACTGTATATACGATATCTTTAATTTGTCCGTGTGGAATTTTAATCAGATTAGTTTTTGAACAATATTAGGTATTCCACTGACAATATCATTAAGTTTCACGTTAACGTCGGAGAGTTTTATGTCAACGGTTGGTGGATCACCAAAAAAATCTTTAATGGTTTTGTTTACATTTCTACGAAAATTTAAAAAAGTTTGTACGTGATTAGTAAAATTACCATTGAGCGTGGTCATTTCATTATTGATTGTAGCTAGCGAAGTTGTTATAGGAATTTCCTTATCATCGACGTATTTCTTCGTCGCAGCATCAAAATCATATTCTGGTGTTCTAAGATTGTTAATACCATTATTATTCATATTGAGAAATGCACGCATTATGCCACCGTTGGCCAATACGTACTTAGATTCTTGATCGTCGACATATTTCCTTGTTGCGGCGTCTTCATCTGCGGTTGGGTTTCCAAGACCTGTAATTTTATTTTGATTCATAATAATTGAACCTGTAAATGAATCACCAGCTTTCTTAATATAATCGCTGACTGACGTACCGGAATCTTGTATTTTACCCTGATCAGTAAAAGTAACTATATTATTAACAACCGCATTAGGAACTCGTATAAGTACATCTAGGTAGTTGTATATTACTAGTTTTTAATCGTCCTTCCTTATCCTGAAAAACAACTACTTCGTTTTGATCCACACTGGTTATGTTTAATAAATCATCAATCTCATTTCTGAGCTGATCGAGAGTTGCGTATTTAGATAAATCAGCTTGCTGATGACCTTTACCACGAGAAGATCTTCCATAAATATCTACCATTATATTACTAATGTCTGTTTAAATGTGACGTCGTAGTATATTCATGTACAACTTTGTGGGGTGGTTTTGTTGATTTTGATATAGCATCAAGTACGTTAAGTACTTCTCGACCACATATTGGTGGATCGGTTAATGTTTGTGTAGGTAACGTTGAATACCATATTGGAGTACTTTGATAGCTGCTAATATACTTTAAGAATTCTTTTGGTGGAGCTAGTCCATATGAATCAAAATAAATAATTCCACGTGGATCAATTGCATAAGCGACCCAATGCGTGCCTGGACCAGAGTTTTCATCGAGATTAATAATACCTGTTTCAATGTTATTTGGTTGTTTTGGTAATTGATCACGCATGAAAACTCCTCTAAAATTTTTTATTTTTAATTTTTTAGCAGCATCTAGTAAATCAAAATTGGACATAGGAGATATCAATAAACTGTCCCTGGTAATCTTAGGCCTTTTCCGTACCATGAATGTGGAGTCCCTGGTAATCTTAGACCCCTTCCCTTTTTTTTGATTCCCTTTCCTGTTGCTTTCTTTAATGCCATTCCAGCAGCGGTTCCAACAGCGCCTAATGCAGCTGCTTTTGCAACAGCTGGGGCTGCAGCAGCTATTAATGCTGGTATAGCAGCAAGAAGTGGAAATATACCACCCGTCTTAATAATATCTTTAATGGCACCCGCAGAAAGATTAAGTTTTATACCTTTATTTGATTTTTTGGCTTCATTGAAGTTTTTAAACTGACGCTCGGTCAACGATAGTTTATTTGAACCGCTCATCTGATCTTTCTTTAGCAATATTTTTAATCCACAGTTATTTTTTGATGCTGATTGTATCCTTTTAATCTGACCAGGAGTCAGACTAACACTAACGTGATTATACGACATTATAATATTCATAAACGATCTAATTACATGTTTTCTACTGGCGCATCAACGACTCTCATTCGTCAGCCAGCACCTTCAAGTAACATCGATTTATCGCTGAGTATGACAGCAATTGCTCTGTAATTGGCAATAGCTCCAACATCTCTGTTAACACGAGCTCGAAAGTGTATATCGACTACAGACTGTCTGGCTAAATCTAAATGTTCGAGCGAAAAGTAATAAATTGGATATAAGGTTGTAAAATGCAATTGTGATATTTGTAAACCAGTATCAATATTTTGATCACGACCCATGAACGTCATTAGACGATGATATGCACGTGCTACATGATTTTGTTTAAAATTCAGTAATATATCCTCGGATGGTTCTTGATGTCCATTTATTCTTAAAGAAACTTCGGAAACACCAAGATTGTCAAATATCATAATACTAAGATTTTGACTGTTTACTCGTGCAGCATCTTGAAATGCAATAAATATATGTCGTGGTGCGGATATTCCCTGTTGAGAGGCTATTTGCCATGTGAATAAACCATTAATTGCACTCTGAACAGCATCTGTGGTCATTGTTAACCATGACAACGCTGATTTACCACCTTGATTCATAAAAGAGAGTAGATGTTCTTCTTTAGGTATTGTTGGAGTCATCACCGGCATCCATAATGAAAGTTTTGTCAGAATTACTCTACCAGGATCAGTACCAGCGGGTCGCCAGATTGCATCATTGTCGGTTGCTTTTCGTACAAGTACAACTGTGTGCTTAGCTCCGAAAATGACTTTTCTGACATTTCTACAGAATCCAAAGATATGTGATAGTGGAATGGCACATGAAAATGCTCTTCTTCCACCACGCAACATTGCTCGACGTGATCTAAATCCTAAGTTAAAATCTGGATCTACATTAATAATCATACTTTGTACATCCGCATCGGCGTTTCTAGCAAAATTTCTTGGCCGTCTTATTTCATATTGTTGATGCTCTGGAGAATTAGAAGTATCTTTTACAAACATCATTGACGGGCCAGCCGATCTTGAATAATCGTCGCTGTATCTTGCATTGCCAAGTATTGTCGTTGCAACGTCAACGTCTTTCTGAATTGATTCAATATTTTTACCATCAATCATATACGTAGCACTATCAAATAACGCCATAATACCATTATTAACAAAACCGACACTAACATCGTCTCCATATGCTACTGGTGCTGCAGGAACAGCGTTATTTAAAATTTCACCTTCTACTTCAATAAAAGCCTCAGCGGGTAAGAAATGCCTACTTGTATCCTGAACTTGTAGTTCAATTCGTCCACGCTGATCTGGAATTCGAGCGTCATAAGAATAATATTGATAATCACGCATAGACTCATCTTTAAGTACTGGTGCGCCATGTCGAATGCTGGATCAGATATTCGCTTGAACATCTTTATTATAATTATTATCGTCTAAAACGAAGACCACTTCGGGAAGTGAGACCACTTCCTGCTATCAGACTAGCGGTTATATTTTTTTCTTTTTCTGACATTGGTACATCAGCCAACTCTGTTAGTTTTTGATTAGCAACTTCATTTATTATTTTACTGACATTTGCAGGCATTACTTCAGTACTAGGTAATTTTACAGGTTGAGGTTTTCGTCGTATTAATCGTGCTAGTCTATCTTTAATCGCTGAAAATGCTTTACCAGCGAGATTACCCATAGCACCAATACCTTTTTCACGAACAACATCAATAGCTTTCATACCCAGTTGCTTTGCGATCGGTATTGCTTTTGGGGCTATCCTTCTAAATAGACCCTGAACAACATCACCTAGTCCATCTCCGTAGGTTGTTTTGTATACTGGTAATCGTGAGTTTATTACCCTGACCATGGTCGGTCCACGGTGAGTACTATATACGATCATTTTATTATAGTAATTGTATTTAATTACGTACTTAGTCACTGTAGTAGTCATCGGCAATTTCATTAATAAGAGACTGATAAACATCAACGTCCATGATACCGCCGGTGAATAACCGTCTGCAAATATCGGCTACTTCATTAATTATTTCTGGAGAATTATTACCAGCTCGTTTTCCTCCAATGAGAATTTCTAGTCGATCAACGTCAGAGATAACGTTATTTGGACATAGAGTAAAATCACCTCCAGTAGAAAAACCGCTTCCAGTAGAAGGTTTTTTGTCCATATCATAAGATTTTTTTATATCTGATTCTATATTTTTTTTTTGTTTTTCTAATTCTTTTATTTCTTCTTGTAAAAAGTATCTATTATTTTTGTTCACTTCTAGCTTAGTTTGAAACATCAAATTCTTTATTTTGTCATCCGTTTCTATCAGCTGTTTTTTTAATAATCCCCTATAAAATTCAAGTGATTTTTCAAACTCTATTTGTTTTTTTGTTTTTTCCTCTGATGACGGTGGTAATGGAGATGATTGCTGTTCTTCCAGAATTTTCTGTGAGGCTGGCGACCAAAATACTGATTCTTTTCTTTCTTGTATTCTTTTTACTGCTCCCCTTGTAATTGGTGGTGATGATCTTAATGGTGGTGGTAATGATAATGATGGTTGTTGTGGTAGTGGTGGTGATCGTGGTGGAGTTTGTACACGTGGTGGTGATGGTAATTGTTGTTCTTCATACAATTCTTCTCTTTCTTTTCTTTCTTCTTCTATTTCTTTTAATTTTTCTTCCAATATTCTTCTCTGTTCACTATCATCGATACCTCTACGAATAAATTCCCTTTCATGTTCTTTAACATCATCCTCAAATTTTTTAAAATTATCTCGATGTTTACCGGCAATTTTGGTTATTTTGTTAACGTTTCGAAATATAAAAGAACTCCATTTATTTCTTGAAATATCAGGAGTAGTCGGATCTAGAAAACGATCACGATAAGCGTATCCTGTAGCAGCGACTCCAATAGGATCATTACTAGCGTAAATAAGACCCGCTGTGGAAAGTTTGGTTACTTGCTTTTTTTCATATTTTTTTCTTGATGTTTTTGGTTCAACAGGGGGAACACTCGAATCACCTTCAATTAATCCTGGTATATCCCTCGGTGGCTGAGCAGCAGCTATATCAGCTGGACGTCCACGTAAAATTCTTTTTGTCTGTTTTGTTCTTTCTGCTATTTTTCCAGTTGCTTCAGCAGTTTTCTCTAAAACAGGAAGAAGAGGTTTAGTTGTCTCTGTAATAGGTTTAAATAATTGTTTTGTATCCTCTTCAAATTCAACATGAGATTCTTGTCGTTCTTGTAATTGTTGCTTGACAGCATCACGAACAGGTAAATATTTTCTAATTGCTTCTAATCGCTCTCGTGCGAATCTAGCTGAATGAGGTTCTCCGATGACAACCATATTAATAATATTTATACTGACTATTTAATTTACAGCAGCAGGAAGGGTGAACGACAAAAATTGAGTGACCCGGCGAGTACTCTAAACGCATTATAACATAAAAAACAAAAAAGTCAAAAAATAAAATAGCAAAAATGAGCTAAACCGAACGATTTATTATTCGTTTTTCAAACTATACGGTAATAATAAAAGTTAGGAGGTTCGGTTTAGCGTTATTGACCTTATTTTTCAGCCTCTGTAGGAACCTTTATTTTTGTAAAATAAGGTCTCGTACAAAGTGGTCTGTTCACCCTGCCTGCTGCTAGAGTTCATGTTAACATGGATAGAGGACGCAGGTTTAAGTGTAATTACAAGTCTGTAGTATGTCAACATTGAACCCTTAATCCAAGCCGACTGATTAATCATTTTGGTTCATGATCCGGAATTAAAGAAAGAACTACTAATGAATGCAGTTACCAATGACAGTTGCCATGATAGAGAAAGTGGCTTCTTCATAACATTATGAACGGTATAAACAGGTATACGTTACAGCCCAAACAAATAGATGACTGGTCTTGTCAATATTTTATGATGTACGCAAGATCAGTCTTTGCAGATCATTATTTTTGTCCTGTGGGCATTGTTATTTTTTCAATAACTGAACAGAGAAATGTCTGTATTTAGGATCATACTTTCGTTCAGAATATAATGTTAAAACCAGTAAAAAAGCAAAACAACCATAATCTGACGCATGTATAGTCTTCGTGTACTTAGCCATTGTAGCTATGGTTAAGGTAAACGAGCATAAACAACCCCTGTTAATGTAGATTTACAAGAATACATTTTTTATGAACAAAAAGTTCTTAATTTTATTGTGCATTCTCTAATCGATAGAATATAAACACTCAAGGTGTACCGAGGAACCCGCTTCCATGCGCTGATGTATCACCACTACTTGATATGCACAAACTTTAACACAATCGGAGCACGCCTCGTTGCTTTCTCAGTAAAATCCACCTCGGATATCAATCTAATTTCCCGTGCTGTAGGAAACAAAATCACAAACCATGTCATCATTGAGTCATTGTTGTTTTGAGTTCTCATTTCAGTCATATTTACACTGAATCTTGGTGATGAAACAAATTGGAAATACTGCAAAACAATGGTACAGCGTAAAAAAGGAGTAAATCACGGAAATTAGTAGATAATTCATATGCTGTAATACACAGGGCCAAAATAGAACAATGCCGGAAACACAATAATAACTTCATTTATATCTTATCACTGAAGGCATTTTGAGGATGTCTTCAAAGTTTACAAATTCTTCAACCCTCTTATCGTAAATTTATGGGTTTTCATGTACACCAAAATGTAATTTCATTCTTTTCACTATGTCTGCCTCAGACAAAGTGTAAGTTGCATTCTTTCCAATATGTTTGCCTCACACGAAATGTAATTTGCATCCTTTCCACTGTCTACCTCACACAAAATGTAATTTGCATCCTTTCCGCTATGTGTACCTCACACAAAATGTAATTTGCATCTTCTCCACTTTGTCTACCTCACATAAAATGTAATTTGCATCCTTTCCGCTATATCTGCCTCACACAAAATGTAATTTGCATCCTTTCCATTATGTCTACCTCAGACAAAAGTATTGACATTATCCGAGTAATGTAAGGAACATAAATGTGATCTCGCTTTGAGGAGAAAGCTTGAAAAATTTGGTAGAACCGAAGCCAATTTTCAAAATTTTACACTATTCTCACACTCAACTATGCCACCTCACCCTCGACTCAAAATTCTGACGTTTGAATTCTTAAGAGACTAGACGTTAGCGACACAGACGTCAGAAATTCTTCATTGTACATTAGAGGGTCAGACCTCAGAAATTCTTAAATGAGTCGACGTTAGCGAATCAGACTTCGGAAAGATTTCACTGATTAATCGTTAACGAATCAGAATTCATAAGTCTAACTTGAGCCAGCTTGCAAGGATTATTGTTATTACGCATCCAAAGTTTTATTCTAATTACTCTAATGAGATTATGTAAGGTACATTACGTGACAAGACAACAGAAATCAATCTGTTTGAAAGCATTTGCTCTGAAACCAGTATGAGACTAAACAAAATCGATATTAAAACATGCATCAGAATCTTGCAAATTCAAGATGTCGGCTATCAATTTCCACTCAGTTCCTGATTTGTCATGCTGGGAATTATTTTTTTTTTAAAATTAAAACAAATTTATTCGGGAACAGTGTAGAAGCATGATAAATAATATTTGTTTCTGCGATTATTGGCTCATTTAAATCTTATCAAGAGCCAGCGCCAGTAAACTCCTCAACCTGAGTTCTCTCAAACTCAAATTTTAATAATAATAATAATAATAATAATAATAATAATAATAATAATAATAATAACAAGAACATTATTGTCATTATTATATTATTATTATTATTTCTACAGTTTTATCGGCAATAACTTTATTTTAATACTGCTCAAATCAGAGATGCCTTTCACTCATACTTGTGTTTCTGGACTTTAATATTTATCGTCCTGCATTATCTATTAAATTTGGAAAAATAATTTGTTTTGTCATCACAAATGTATATAACAATGATAGTTTGCATTGAGAAGCACTTGCTTTTATCGCTAAAAGGGTGAAACTTATGATAACACACTCCTCTATTTCCATTTAGCACAAGGTAACTTATCGCATTTCGAAATCAGACACCTCGACGAATCCGTGTATTTAGTCTTATATTATCTATGCATTTAGTCACTCACAATTTACACCACCATAAAAACAGACATTGCAGACGTTTCCCTCATGTACAATTTATGTACCCTTCAAGTGGCAGCGTTTAGTCGAAGTTTCGCCGTTGCTTTGTGTCTTCCCTGCTTTAACACTCCTTACGGGAGAGCACTTTCAGCCTACTTCGGAGTGAATTCGTCTATCGGGGGGAATTGTGAATGTTAAAAATGAACACCCAAAATAAAATCAATCCAAATTAAAATCATGTTTATTTTTATTAAGGAGCGTTTGGAAAATAAAATTTCGTACATTTCTTTAACTAACCTGCTACTTTACTATATTGTACACTTATACGTGAGGCCATAAACCTTAAGTCATTTGTAATGAAGAAGGGACAGTTTCAAAGCAATCACAATCCAGTCGCATTCACTCCGAAGATTTGTAATGTCTTCCTTACGGTGGTGGCAAGTAATAACTGACGAAATCCGCAAATAGTGTAAGACAAATAGCACGTAGTCATCGATGGGTCAGATTTTAAAAAGCGAGAGTTAGTTACCTTATGTTAATTGGGAATCGAAGAGGTTAATATGAGTTTCCTCTTTTTTTTTTAGCAATAGTATCAAGTGCCTGCGTTTATATCTGATTCGAAGCTTTACATATTTGTATTCTGGCTGTTAAAATAAAAAATAAAATAAGCAACTGTTATAACGAGATATTCAACTATGTAATTTAAAACCAATTCAAATTTCACAGATAAGCTTCATCTATGAAGACAATAATAATATAATATAAAATTATATTGATATTAACTTTCATCCATGGTTGTAAGTTTTTGTTTAAGCTAATAGCCATTTGTCAATCGCAATGTTTACATAGCTAACTTTTGTCCATGATTGTAGATTGTACTTTAAGATAATGGTAATTCGTAAACATCTTGACATGGCTTTTGGACCTTAGAATGTTCTGGAAGCGAACTTATGACCCACATTCTGGTAATCGTATTGTGTTGTGGGTTTTATATAAGGTTATGATAAACAAAATTATTCATTCCTAGTTTAATAACAGTCTTGTGGAATCACTTTTAGTCGTGTTTAGATATCATTTGTGTGAAATTATTACAAAGTACTCATTGACTTTTGGACTAAAACCCTACCTGGGATTATTGTGAATTCAAAGACATTCTAGATTATATCAGTGTGATACATCACGACTGTTGGTAGATCAAACTGTTCAAAGATTTTGGTACATCAGCACGTTCAAGTTTGGAATTCGTTCGAAACACTCTATAAAATTAGACTTATAATAGAACATTTAGGATTATTTGGAACTTATTTCACAATACTGTAAGTTCTTGTTAAATGTTCGCTTTTTATTGTAGGGAAAACATTGTTGAATTTTATAAAACTTGTTGTTTGTTTTTGCTTCCTTATGTTACTGATCTTAATATCACAGAGGCGTAACAGCCCAGTCAAAGCAGTTATTGGTTGTGTGTTTCGGCAAACACAGATATCAACTATAGATGGACATATGCACTGCCCTATAGAATTTCATGACCTACCCCTTTTTGCACTGATAACGGATCAACCGTGTACAGCTTTAGCAGCAGAGAGGGTGAACAGACCATTTTGGTTTCACATATGTTTGCCTGTATCATAAAGATATTTGACTCTTACAAAGCGTTTATTTGCCGTTTTGTAAGCAACTACCATCTTACATCTTTTATGTAAACATAATTCTAATCCAAATATAGGGTTCACCCTCTCTGCTGCTATCCCTTATTGTTAACTTTGATGCATGATGAATCAGATACAGGGTTTTCTCTTCCTTATAATTTAACAGATAAATATATTATAATGAACAACTGTAGGTGGTTGTTAAAGACTTCTGCACTCTGTAATAAACGATGTCGTGGAGAATATTGTGCTGCACATAATCAACTTGCGAAGAAATCTCCAGGATTGCAAATCTGTATCGGATGTGGATTGGCATCTCGTGCTGTTATATGTGCAAAGTGCGATGGTAACAAGTACAGTGCATTAATGTATTATTATCGAAATCGAATTCCACGGCGAGGTTTTATCAAAGATAATCCTCCAACTGTACGTGAATATTTACATAATTATGCTAAAATAACTCCTGTTATTGCTGACCAAGACGAAGATTTCAGAATAATAAACGAGCGGAAACAACGTGATGAGCAGGAGCGAGAAGAGTACAAGGCGATCGAAGAAGCAGAACGAATAAAGAAGATCTGTAGAAAATTAAGATGTACCTAGAAGAGTATATATCTAAACAATTCACCCTCTCTGCTGCTATAAATTAACCAAAGATTTTATCCAGACCTATACGATATCTGGATCTTGGGTCATGTAGATTTATTGTTATAAATCCGAACGGAACAGCTTGTGCTTTTGAAAAGAAGTTTTTAAATTTAATCATATCCATATCCCCTGAACACCAAGTATAATAAATATTCTGTAAAGTATAATTATCTACTCCATCAAACACAACCAAAATATTACAGTTATCTCTGATTACTTTAGGTATTTGTGTATATCGTTGTGTAACATAAATCACGTCAGTATTTTTATGCCTACCTCGAGAAAATATTCTAGCTGGATTTGATTGTTTGTCCAGCATCACATCATCATATACTACGAGATTATTAATGAATCCATCTAAGTCATCTACGGATTGGCCTTCATCAATATCGGTGATAAAATCAACAATATCGTTGCCATCTTCATTCAATAATTTTGCATTTTGATTAAAATCTTTAAGTACTTCATAACATCTTTGATCATCTAAAGATGGTGCTACTAAATATAATTTGTCCCACTTCATCCACCTCATTATCAGATTAAGTAATAATTGTGTTTTACCAGATCCAGATGGACCTATTATAATCATTCTGATAGAATTCGGAAGAGCTGGATGGTGCTTTACTGGTTCTTGTTTTCGTGTCGCTGAGAAGTCAAATATATCCATATAATAAATAATATGAGTTTATATTGCGTTCGATGCAGAGTACCCACATCCACCACTGGATTGACAACGATAACAACAAAAAATAAAAGACGTGCAATTACAGGTAAATGTGTAAAATGTGGCACACAAAAATATAAATTTATCTCCGGACACAAAGTGTCAGGTGGAGATATAACCGCTTCATTAGGGAAATTGCCAGGAGTTCCATGGGCTAAATACCCCGGTGAGAAACACCATCCTGGATATAATTATTGTGGTCCTGGAACTCGACTTGATATCCGACTTGATGATCAAGATCAACCAAGACCAGGAGAGCATCCAGTAAATAAGATTGATCAAGCATGTCATGTTCATGATGTTGCGTATTAAAGTAAAGATTTGCAGCAACGGCATCTCGCAGATGTGAAATTGATTCATGCGTTAAATTCTATACCTAATAAATCTCTTAGAGAAAAACTCGCTAGTTTTCTAGTAAAAACTGCCATGAAAGGTAAAATAATGTATGGGGCTGGTAATTAATTGTATAATTATTATAATGGAATCCATTTATTATTCCCCGAGAGGATATTGGAGAGGCAGATCAGCGATTACTAAATTATCTGAAGCAGCAAAAGTCTCACGTTCTGTTGCTGCAGAATGGTTAGCACGACAGGCAATATGGCAAATTTATCTACCACCACCTAAAAAAAATTCAATACGCACATTTTGATGTCAGTACTCCCAATGAAGTTCATCAAGCAGATATTTTGTTTTTACCGCACAATACTATTAAAACACGTGGACGAAAATCACGCACATACAAATACGCATTAACTGTTGTTGACGTTGCAAGTAGATATAAAGAAGCTGAACCATTGTCAACAAAGACAGCATCTGAAGTTGCATCTGCGTTTGAGCGAATTTATCAACGTGGTGATCTACGATGGCCACAGCTATTACAGGTTGATCCTGGCAAAGAATTTCTTGGTGCAGTATCATCATTGATGAAGCGACACAACGTTAAAATCAGACGAGGACATACTGAAATTCATCGTGATCAGGCAAGCGTTGAACGATTTAATCGAACACTTGCTGAGTGGTTATTTGGATATCAATACGCAAAGGAAATATCTACTGACTTTAAGTCCGGTGAGCGATCTCGTGAATGGGTTGCAAGGTTACCAAGTGTGATAGCTGCATTAAATAATGAAATTACTCGTTCAACTTCCATGAAACCTTCTAATGCAATTACAAAAAAATATATACCCCGTAGCGATAACGGACAACGCCGTGAACAACCAGTATTAGGTAATGTAACTGTAAGATATTTATATGAACCTGGTGAACTTGAAGGTGGTAAAAAAAGGGCAACTGATCCTATCTGGAGCGTGACTACACATACAATTTCTAGCGGTGTTAGATCCACTGGTAGACCTCCAATCTACAGACTAGATTCGACAGCCCCTCAACGTGGATTTGTGCGTGAACAATTACAAGTAATTCCTGCGGATACACAATTACCACCACATACAATTACATAACCAGAACCTCTACGTCGATTGCATTCGAGACAGGTTAGCATCACATTATCACGTATATGACCAAGATCACTATTAATTCTGTCTACGGTAAATTGTCTTGGATTATTATTCGAATATTGCCACAACATATTACAGTTACATCTTGCACAATGATTATTCTGTCGTTGTTTTAGTGTTATAATAAATTCTGTATCGATATAAAAATCACGATTATTTTTTTTGTCACATTGTTTATAACCAGATAGTTTTTTTCTTATTATGTCATTATTAACAGTTTGATCATTATTTTCTGTAAAATTTGTAATAACCCTATGCAGTTGAGATATTCTTCTGACACGAGATACTGCAAGATAAACTAAATTTGACCATTCGATCCGATCATCTACAATCCAGATATTTGTATCAGAGATAGTTAATCCTTGTGACGAATGGATTGTTATAGCATATCCTAACGTCCACGGCGATTTATCCATGCTCACTGCACTCTCAACAACATCAACAGCAACCAAAACAATATCATTCAGTACAAGATTTTGTATCCTTGGTGGAACCAAGGCACCAGGAATTTCAACTTCAATATTCTGTCGTCGAGTATCTGCTGGGCGATAACACAAAGGTACAGGTAGATCTGAAAACTTTTCTTTATGTAACAGAAATAATTTCTCCTGTAGTTCATCACGAACTATCTTTCTACTTGCGACTATCAAATCAGCAGGTTTCCATAAACTCAAAAAATCGTTCATAGTAGTTTCTGGAATTACTTTACGCATTATCTCACATTGTATTTTATCTGGCTGTAGTCTGATTAATCTTTTAAATTCTTTCAGCGGTTCATCAATAGCTCTATGGTCATCATTTATTTCTTCATAATAATCTACATTATTCTTCAGCCATTCATGTGGAGACTGTCCAACAAAGGGTGGTGGTTGACCATGATCGCCACACATTATCACAGCAGTATTCTTTGTCAATAACCATTCAAAAAACGTTTTTAATATTTCTAACGACACCGTGTCTACCTCGTCCCATATAATATACTTAGGTATATATTTTTCACCCATTCGCTCAGGAGTCCATGTGTCTCCGCACCATCTAAAGAAACTATGATATGTACATGATTTTACTCCTCGTTCTTTTATTTCCCTGGCTAATTTATGTGTAGGTGTCAAAACAATTATATCTGAATTATTATTCATGAATAATTTAATCGCACGAGTTGTTTTACCTGAACCACCACATCCATTAAGATAAACAGTCTTATGTCTAGCCACAGGATCGTATACAGATGGTGCAGATGACTTTGATACTTGATTATTATTTTTGTAATATATTTCCTTAATTTCAACGTCGGCAGATTCAGAATAACTAAGTATATTTTCTTGCTTTATCCTCCATGTTCCCCATTCACCATTACCGAGTAGCGGTTTTAATAAATCCTTATATTTTTTATGTATATAAAATGAATCCGTAGCAACTCTGACAGCGTAACGAGGAAATCTATTTATCATCGACAATAGATTTATCGAAACATAGGCTAGCATCGAAGATCTTAAATGAGTAAATTGCGGTGAGTCGCCATCAATATAGCTCACAATCGTACCTAGTTTGGTTCCATCTGATAAATAAGCATTACATCGGCTTATAAATGTGTTTTTTTCCGTTGTATCAGCGATTATAAAATCTAGTTCAGCATCGTCCATAATCAATCTTGTACAGTGTCGTTTATAATCGTATGAACTATCTTGAGTAAACTTACCGATTATCTTTCCACCAAGATCTTTTGCAAGTTTTTCATCATGTTCGTCCCTGCATTTACGGTCATCTTCGTCGAGATCAGGAAATTCTTTCCTGGCATCATCGACAGGCTCTGGTAACCAAACTTGCTTCTGTGGACTATACGATATAATTGCTTCATTTACTCTCAACGATATTAAAATTCCAGCATCAAGCATATATCGCAATAGTACTATTGGAACCCAACATTTTTCTGAAAAATGTCTTCCAAACCAAACATAAGTAATAATATGGAGATTTTCTGCGAACTCGAATGATTCTATATAGGCAAATCCGGTTAAGTCAAAATCTGGTAAGGGTTCATTTATCGCTACTCTGGTCATCTCATGTGTTGGATGTCCAAATCTCTTAAAGTATTTAGAACATTCTCCATATCCAAGAAAACTCCCAGGATAACATGCTACCATATCAACTGAGATAACGTCACTATAGTCGTATTTAGTATTCCATAATCCACCGTGTCCATATTCTATACAACTTTTCTGGACGTCTTCAAGAAATTCCGATCGTGTCGGTTTCCATGAATTTTTCTCCTGAGCGAAATGGGCAGCAACCGATGGTACGGTAAAACAATTATTTAATAATTCTCCAACCTTGATATCGTCAAAAGTATATTTCAGCGCAAGATTTCTCATTTCTTCATGAAGAGATTCTGTACGATAAATATCACCATTAGGCCGTACAAATTGATCGTAATCATGTTCTGAACTCTGAAATAACCAAACAGACACAGGGTCACTTTTACTGATATTTCTGATAAAATCAAATATATGACCACCATAAAACTTAACCATTCTGTCTCGTGGAAATATTGTTACAGCATTAGTCCATGCATGTGAATTATGATCAACGATATCTATCGAAGCTCCTCTTGATTTATATTTTGATTTATACAAAATCTCTCCGGTTAACGTCCTCACTGTTATTGGAAATTTTAATATCTTTCCCAGCTCAGCAACATCTTTAATAGATGCTCCAGTATCTTTAACTGTTTCTGCCCATGTACTTATTTTTTTACGTCGTAAATCTGTTAAGCCATTACCACGTATCGCATTTGTAAAATGTTCTGTAATTCGTTCAGCTACACAGTTTATTCTCGACAGTCTCATCGGTTTGAGATCCGCAACGTTAGGTTTATCATTCAGCGGATATATTGCATAGACAACCGCAGTCACAGGGTATTCTCGTTCATAATACGGCTTATCAATACCAGTCAGTATTCCAGGTTTGGATTTATTATTTAAGAGAACAATATTATTTCCCGACTGTACATGGACTGGATCACGCTTATCACGAATAATCCAAATATCGTCATCTGTACTTACAATAAATTTTATTAAAATAAAATATTTGTGATTATCAAGGTGGTTAATAATTACTTTTTCTCGTTTGTCATTCATCATATTAACAGTATTTCCGATCCTGAATGTTGACCACACATGAGCAGCACCATCGTCACGAAATTCCTTTTTGGCTTCACGGATACGTTTAGTTATATCCGCATTCCTTAAAGCTAAATCTTGCATCGAAACACTAAATTTATGTTCTGGTAGTCTGTCAAGATCAAATCTAGCGGAGAAAGGTTCAACTTCGGATAATTCCTCCATTATAATTAAGACAAATATTTAAATTGAATTTTAGTATATATATAATGATTCAAACAAGGAATAAGTGCGTTTGGCTTAAACTTGGACATATCTCTCATTGTGATAAACCATGTGTAAACGAATACTGCGGAAATCACATGCAGAGTATCAAACATGGAAGTACAGGACCAAAACCATGTGTTCAGTGTGGTATTGGAGTCAGAGGAAAAACTCAGTTATGTGTAAAATGCGGCGGTAAAAAATATAGAGAACTGAAACGTTATTATGACAAAAAAAGTAATATCTTGACATTGTCAGGTAAATCCCCTATAAAAACCGCAATGGATTATCTGGCCAGATTTCAAAATAATGATTTAGACAAATAATATTATTATATAAATGGAGCAAAACGAATTTGTAGCACATCCGATCATCAAAAATTATGAAGCGTCTCGTGATGGCGTGATCAGGAACTGCCGATCAAAAAAACCAGTCGGTAGTCTTGATAAATTTGGTTATTTTAGATTCAGTGTTGGTAGAAATAAAAATTATTTCTCACATAGGTTCATCTTTGAATGTTATTTTGGATTGATTAAAAACGGACTTGTAGTTGACCACTTTGATGGGAATCCCCAGAATAATCATTTATCTAACCTGAAAGTTACCACACAGAGTCAGAATTCTAGACGTGGAAATACAGGAGCGAGTAAAGTATTCAAAAAGAGAGCTATTAAATCCATAAATGCAGAAACAGGCCAAGAAATAACTTTCCCATCAATAAACGCAGCAGCCAGATATTTTGGCATACATCCACGATCGGTACAATTTGTCGCAAATAAAACATACAAATCTGCATATTCAATAAAATACAACCAGCAGATAATATTTGAATACGTCAAATAACTCTTCAAAACAATAAATTTTTACTGTATATATTTCGACTGTCAATTTTGCCAAGGTTTTTGTTTAGCAATCACCACAGTTATAGGTCCACCTTCACTGTTGCTGCTCTCGCTTTCACTTTCGACAGAATCAGATAACATAATCTTTCTCAATTGCATTATACGATTGTCCATAATCATTTTTCTTTCGTACTCGTGAGACAATTCAGTTCTTATGTTTTCGATTGAACGTGCAAGAGGTGCAAATAGTTTTACTTGTGTGTCGTTTACCATTGCCAAGGATTCTAACATAGACTGATAAATCGATTTCACGAATCTGTAATTGGAAGGTAATGTGTATTTATTTTCAAATTTTCGTTGCTGTAATGATTCAAAATCACACATAATTTTCTGAGGATCAAGATTATCAGATATCTTTATTCCGTCATGTTTTAATTTTTCAATAGCAGAAATAATATCATTAATGTTTTCATAGTTCATTATATATATATTTACTTCTTTAAAATAAAAATAATTAACTTTGGTCTTTATTTTATCAAAAATAAACAGCAGCGATGACATTCGGTCTACCATTCCACTGGGGTCCCTTCTGCTGGTAAAGCCTTTACCAATAAGATCCTAAGAGTCCCTTTTTTATATGGCATCTATTGCCTGATTTTTTTTTTTTTTTTTGTATGGGCACTCTTCATGGTTAAGACCTGTCTTATGGTCCACAGGCATCTTATTGAGACTTTTTGGTCCAGCGGACATTCTTTCTGAATGCCCCTATGTGGGTACCCTTCAGTGAGGTCACAAGGTCACGAGCTCACATCACCCTACTGTTTATTTTGGGAGGCGCAAGCGCATAGACACAGAGTCTAGGCATTACGATTTCATGTACCCCCCCCAAATCAAACCCCGGGTAAATGCAAAAATGCACTCACCACGTTGTTCAACATGGTGAGGGGGTACATGAAATCTCAAGGGTTGCTTGCGCCCCCCAATTATATTAAAAAACGGCATCAAAATCGCCCACGCCGCCAAGTGGCAGTCACAAGTCTCGAACCACGGACCTTGAGTACGAGAACACAATACTATACCATTGCACCACCTTCCCGATTCATAAATATATACGTTTTAAAATTATTATATAGCTAACTCAACAAGATACTGAATAAAATCAGTTATTGTAGAACTGTAACGTGAATTTACCTTAATTTTTCAAACACATTTTATACAACACTGCATAAAATATTATATCTTCTGCATGAGTTATCGTTCGTTACGTAAATAATACATGTGTTACACGAGCTAAAAATAACCTTGATTTGAGATTCAGCGCATTATATAAAACGACGTGAATTTAAGGTTATCAGAGTCAAAAGATGCATCAGTATCTCTCTCTGTTACAAATTGCTGCTTCACTAACAGCGATGCTTACAGAGAACAGATAGATCACTAAATAATTATTTTAAAACGATATATATCTTGTCTGTATAGAGACTGAAATAACTCGATTATAAATAACACGTAGTAGGGAGATAATCGTTTAATTTGCTCTGCAGAGAAAGAGCAGAGTTATTGCGCAATATTATATAATCAATTACAATGAGAAAATGGGTGAAAAAAAATAATTTTTATCTGCGTTTTGAGAGAAAATGTATAATAAATGTGTAGATAGAGACCTGCCAAGGATTCTACAAGCAATGACGTTACAAATCAGAGCATGTTGTGCTGATTAAAATATTTAGTGTTTTTTTTTTATTCGCTGATTTTGTTCAAAAAACTCGTTTTTTGCTGGTTTTTTGCTCGAAAATCTCGGTTTTTTTTGCATGAAAAGTGGCCAAAAATCAATGAAAATCGACTAGATTTTGAAGCACTCTGAAGGTCAATACCCCATGGTTTCTCTAAATGATTTTCGTGTTTTTCAGCATTTTCTTCTCAAACATGTATAATTTTGATCATTTTTTGCTCGTTTTTTAATGATGATTTGCTGTTTTTTGCTTGAAATCTGTTATTTTTACGAAGAAATGTCAAAAAGCATGAAAATCATTTAGAGAAACCCTGGGGGTTTGACCCGTGCGAAATTAGAAATTTGACTAAAAAACAGCTAAAAAACAAGCAAAAATGACTAAAAAACAAGCAAAAATAACATAAAACAAGCAAAAATAACATGAAACAAGTAAATTTTCTCAGATCTATAATATTTTCTGAATAATGCGCCGATTGCAAAAGAATTTATTCGCTAAACGAACAATATGTAAAAATACTTATTATTATCAAAAACAATGTTGGTGCGCTATCACATGTACTGTTGGGTTCCATTAGTATAAGTACGACAACTGCAATATTTACTCTACGAGCGTATGTACAAATTAATATATAACGTCTCTCCACGAAGGTCAATGATGTTTCCAGACTGTTCTGTGAGTTTGAAATTTATTCTTGACAATAATGGATTATGTACACACAAGTATATTTGGTTAATTGGCTCAGATACAATCAGCCACCCGGGCGGCGCTTGAGGTGTGAATGTATGTAATAGATATCCTTGCTGGGCCTGGTTAGACTTTGAAAGATCTACTTGATAACTACTATCAACTGCATCGCATACTAGATTGACCCGCGATCGTTGATGTTATATTAACAATATCAGGTGAGATATGACGACCTGCGCCATACGGATTGTTATTATGTTTAAGAACGGTTGGTGGCGGGCTTAATTTTCTCCATGAATCACATGTTCTTTTAAACTGTTCATCAATAAAATCATTAACTGATTTCGTTAACTCTGAAGAGTTAAATCCGGGAATTATAAATGTTGGTAGCTGTTCTCGCGTAATTCCGAAATATTTAAGAAATACTGTTGTAAACAAACGATTGATTGGAACATGCTGTTCTGGATCGTCTTCATTAACTATATAACCTACAACATATCCATCTGTTTCTGGTTATATAAATGTTTTTCTCTGTTAACAATAATATTATTCATAAACTCTAGACCTGAAGCAATTTGATTCAAATGTTGTATTGAGGCAATTATTTAATTTTTTAAATCATCGTTGTAAGAAACATTAATGCTTGAAAATAAATTTCGTAGATTATTAAATACACGTTCATGTTCAGATTTAATTGTATTAGCATATGAATTTAATAAATCAACATCAAGTGTCACTATTTTATCTTTTTTACCATCAATGGTTTCTATAAAATAGTCTTCTACTCTATCTATATGATGTATAACTCTTTTATCGCCTAAATATTTTTGCCATGGCCAAGCATCTTCTACTTTTCGATATTCTGGAAGGTTTATAAATATTTTTTTATCCGTGACGAAATCAGATCGTTGTGGTTCTGGTGGTCCTTGATAAACTGGTGGAATATCAGGCCATCCTAACACTGATCTAATCGAACTTTGATAAATATCTACAGAATAATCAGGGGAATTTATTTCAATCACCGCTGATAATGTTGGTTCGTAAGCAGTAATTGCTATTTTTGATTCTTTTCCTGTAATGGATTTAATTCTGCGTTGGAATTCATCGTTGATCTGTTCTATTTGATAACTGCCAGTTGGAATACTAACTACTTGCCAATGAGGAGTTCCATCAGGTTTATTCTTATTTGCGAATACTAATGAATTATTTGGCTGTAGTCCACCAAATGGTTTTGATCTAATATTTGGCCAGCTATAATAAACCCGTAACTGTGCTAATGCTATTTCTTTTGCATGAATTGCGGTTGGAAAGTTAACGCTAAATTCAGGATTGGTCGAACTTAATGAAATCATTGTAGTTTTTGACGGTGTTGTATTAGTGACGATCTGTTGAAGTAATTCTCGCGACGCTGCTGAAGACTCAGTCATTATTATTATTGTTATTATTTAATTCGCCTTGATTATTGTCAGCGATTCTGAATGCTTCATCATAGGTTTTCATTATCGTTGCGAACTCCTCATCAGATATTTTACCATCGCTGAGATACGCAGAAAGATACGATGATAATTTAGAATACGCCGCTGCTGCTGTGTGTAATTTTATTATATACTCGTGCAATTTATCATTTGTACATGTAGCTATCTTCTTAGCGATAATACTGAAAATGCCTGCGCATGTTGTTGCCGTTGAAACGACGATTGTTACAACTGCAGGCGCTGTCATTGTTATCGTTGATAATAATAATCCGGATCCAGCAACAACAGCAGAACCTGAGTAAACGATTATATCAATGACAACCATACGTCTGCGATATTTTTTTACTTTTACTGTATAATCGTCGATGATATTTTTTAGTTTGGTTTGACACTCACATACTTGAGCGTATCTGTGACGTTGAACGTCGATAAGTGACTCAGTCACTTGATTCATTATACTAACAACGTCATTTAATTAAGATTCAGCTACGAATTCTAGGCACCACCAGTAACGTCTCGGAGGTATTTCCGTTGATGTTAACGTAATCGTTTCTTTGATGTTCTTGGTTAGCATCACCAATAGAGGATTATGATATACATTCGGTGATAATGAAGTTGCCGCAGTAATTTCCGAACCGTACAGGGGTAGCCTGTATAACCCAGTTACTTCTGCGGTATGTTCGAGAGTGTTATTTTGCGGTGTCCATGTTGTTGATCCTGATGCTACTGTGTATACCACATTGACGATCTGATTGTGAGGAATTTTAATCAGATTAGTTTTTTGAACAATATTAGGTATTCCGTTAATAATGTCGTTGATTTTCATGTTAATTTCGGAGAGTTTGATATCAACGGTTGGTGGATCACCCAAAAAATCATGTACAGATTTGTTTATGTTTCTACGAAAATTTAAAAACGTTTGTACATGTCTAGTAAAAGTACCATTGAGTGTGGTCATTTCATTATTGATTGTAGCTAACGAAGTTATCATAGGAATGTTGCTATCGTCTACATATTTCTTCGTTGCAGCGTCAAAATCTGATTCTGGTGTTCTAAGATTATTAATACCATTATTATTCATGTTGAGAAATGCACGCATTATACTACCGTTGACTAACACGTACTTAGATTCTTGATCGACGACATATTTTTTTGTTGCGGCGTCTGTATCTACGGTTGGATTTCCAAGGTCTATAATTTTATTTCGATTCATGATAATGTGACCCGTGAATGAATCACCAGCTCGCTTGATAAAATCGTTAACTGACTTACCAGAATCTTGTATTTTACCTTGATCGGAGAAAATAACGATATTATCAACAACTGCGGTAGGAATTCGTATGAGTACATCTGGCAGTTGTATGTTACTCGTTTTTAATCGTCCTTGTTTATCCTGAAAAACAACGACTTCATTTTGATCCACACTTGTAATATTTAATAAATCATCAATCTCATTTCTGAGTTGATCAAGAGTTGCATATTTAGATAAATCACCTTGCTGCTGAGCTTTACCACGAGCAGATCTTCCGTAAATATCTACCATTATATTTATCAATGTCTGTTTAAATGTGACAATGTGGTATATTCATGCACGACTTTATGAGGTGGTTTTGTTGATTTTGATATAGCATCAAGTACATTAAGTACTTCACGACCACATATTGGTGGATCAGTTAATGTTTGTGTTGGTAACGTTGAATACCAGATTGGAGCAATATTATTGCTGACATAATGAAGAAATTGCTTTGGTGGCGCTAATCCATATGAATCGAAATAAATAATTCCACGTGGATCAATTGCATATCCAACCCAATGCGTGCATGGTCCAGAGTTTTTGTCGAGATTAACAATACCAGTTTCAGAACTGCTAGCAGTTCTAGGTAATTGATCACGCATAAAAACACCTCTGAAGTTTTATTATTTTTAGTTTTTTAGCAGCGTCGAGTAAATCAAAATTGGACATAGGCGATATCTGTAAACTGTCCCGAGAAGTCTTAGACCCTTTCCGTAAGAATATGGGGTCCCTGGTAATCTGAGACCTCTTCCCTTTTTTTTGGATGCTCTTCTTATTCCCTGTCCGGTTGCTTTCTTTAATGCCATTCCAGCAGCGGTTCCAACAGCGCCTAATGCAGCTGCTTTTGCAACAGCTGGGGCTGCAGCGGCTATTAATGCTGGTATAGCTGCGAGAAGTGGAAATATACCACCTGTCTTAGCGATGTCTTTGATAGCTCCCGCAGAAAGATTAAGTTTTACACCTTTATTTGATTTTTTGGCTTCATTGAAGTTTCTGAATTGACGCTCGGTCAACGATAATTTATTTGAACCGCTCATCTGTTCTTTTTTTAGCGATATTTTTATTCCACAGTTATTTTTTGATGCTGATTGTAGCCTTTTAATCTGACCAGGAGTCAGGGTAACACTAACGTGATTATATGACATTATAATTATAATAGATGATCTAATTACGTGTTACATATTTTCTACTGGGGCATCAATGACTCTCATTCGTCCACCAGCATCTTCAAGTAACATCGTCTTATCGCTGAGTATAACGGCTATTGCTCTATAATTAGCAATAGCTCCTCGCGTCACACGAGCTCGAAAAAGTATATCTACAACAGATTGTCTGGTTAAATCTAAATGTTCGAGCGAAAAGTAATAAATCGGATATAAGGTTGTAAAATCTAACTGTGATATTTGTAAACCAGTATCAATATTCTGATCACGCCCCATAAACGACATAAGACGATGATATGCACCTGCTACATGATTTTGATCGAAATTCAGTAATATATCTTCGGATGGTTCTTGATGTCCATTTATTCTTAAGAAAACCTCGGAAACACCAAGTTTGTCAAATATCATAATACTACGTGTTTGATCATTTACTCGTTCAGCATCTTGTAATGCGATAAATATGTGTCTTGGTGCAGAAACACCCTGCTGAGAAGCTATTTGCCATGTAAATAAACCATTAATATCACTTTGAAAAGCATCTGTGGTCACTGTCAACCATGACAACGTTGATTTACCGCCTTGACTCATAAAAGATAACAACCGGTCTTCTTCAGATATTGACGGAGTCATCACCGGCATCCACAATGAAAGCTTAGTAAGAATTACTTTACCAGCATCACCAATGGGTCTCCATAATGCATCATCGTCCGTGGCTTTTCGTACTAGTACAACCGTATGTTTGGCTCCAAAAATAACCTTTCTGACATTTCTACAGAATCCAAATATGTGTGAAAGTGGAATTGAACATGAAAACGCTCTTCTGTCACCTTTTTACATTGATCGACGTGCTGTAAATCCTAAGTTGAATTCTGGATTAACACTGTGCAATAACGGAAATGCAGCACCAGGCCGGGGTACCATTCCAGCTGGTTGTGGATCGGATGCAGTATCCCGTGGCGTTTGTATTAAATTATACTGTCTGTTATCAGGGTGGTCAGAAGTATCCTTTGCAAACATCATTGATGGACCAGCAGATCTTGAATAATCGTCGCTGTATCTCGCAAGACCAAGTATTGTTGTAGCAACGTCAACGTCTTTCTGGATTGATTCAATATTTTTTCCGTCAATCATGTACGTAGCACTATCAAACAACGCCATGATGCCATTATTAACAAAACCAACCCTAACTTCAGCTCCATATGCTACTGGTGCTGCAGGAGCAGCGTTATTTAACATCTCACCCTCTACCTCAATAAATGCCTCAGCGGGTAAGAAATACCTACTTGTATCTTGAACTTGAAGTTCAATTCGTCCACGCTGATATGGAATTCGAGCGTCATAAGAATAATATTGATAATTACGCACAGACTCATCCTTGAGTACTGGTGCATCCATGTCGAACGCTGGATCAGATATACATTTGAACGTCTTTATTATAATTATTATCGTCTAAAACGAAGACCACTTCTGCTATCAGACTAGCGGTTATATTTTTTTCTTTTTCTGATAATGGTACATCAGCCAACTCTGCTAGTTTTTGATTAGCAGCTTGATTTATTATTTTACTAATATTTGCAGGCATTACTTCAGTGCTAGGTAATTTTACAGGTTGAGGTTTTCGTCGTATTAATCGTGCTAGTCTATCTTTGATTGCTGAGAATGCTTTACTAGCAACATCACCAACGGCACCAATACCTTTTTCACGAACAACATCAATAGATTTCATTCCCAGTTGCTTTGCAATCGGTATTGCTTTTGGGGCTATCCTTCTAAACAGACCCTGAACAATATCGCCTAGTCCATCTCCGTAGGTTGTTTTGTATACTGGCAATCGAGAATTTACTGCCGTGACCATGGTTGGTCCACGTTGAGTACTATGTACGATCATTTTATTATAATAACTGTATTTAATTACATACTCAATCCAGTGACTTAGTCTCTATGGTAGTCATCGGCGATTTCATTAATGAGGGACCGATATACATTAATATCCATAATTCCACCTGTAAATAATCGCTTACAAATATCAGCTACTTCATTAATGATTTCTGGGGAATTATTACCAGCTCGTTTTCCTCCAATGAGGATTTCTAGTCGATCAACATCAGCAAGAACGTTATTGTGACAAGTAATAAGGCCACTTCCTAAACCACTTCCAGTTGCTCCAGGAGCATCATGATGTTCTTCTTCCTCACCAGTTTTTTTACTTGGTTTCGATGGTGTTTTCGGTGATTCTGGATAATCACGAAGTGATTGCTCAAACGGTTTTGGTGATTTTTGCTTTTGTTGTTGTCGTTGTCGTTGTAGCTCTTGTTGTCGTTGTAGCTCTTGTTGCTGTAGTAGTGGTTGTAGTCGTGGTAGTGGTTGTTGTGGTGATGGTAATTTAAGTTGTGGTGATGATGGTGATGATGGTGATAATGGTTTACTTTGTTCAGCCTCTTCTATATATCTATTTACAGTCTCATCAAATCTGTTAAAACTTCTAATATCTTCATTAGATCTGATTTCCAGAGTATCAGTAGCGATGCGATATACATCCTTAATCCAATTGGCAGAGCTTAATGATTTAATATATTCTGGTTTTACATATTTTTGTCTTTCATAATATCCAAACACGGCAATATCAAATAATTGGGTTGGGTCCCTGATAGCAGCAATACCTTCAGGCGTAAATTTATCTATTATCTTAGTTCGTGGTTTTTTAGGTGGTGGTTGTGGTACTTGTGGTGGTGGTTGAGCTGCTTGTGGTGGTGGTTGAGCTGCTTGAATATGACCAGCAATATCAACAGGCAATGTTTCAAGAGCTTTCTGTGTTGCCTCAGTTGCTGTAACAATTTTCTTTGTTGGTTCGACAATCGGTTTAAATAATTGTTCTGCACCTTCTGCAAATTCCACCTGAGACTCCTGACGTGATTGTAGTTGTTGTTTAACTAAATTACGGACGGGTAGATATTTTCTAATTGCCTCTAGTCGCTCTCGAGCTAATCTAGCTGAATGTGGTTCTCCAATATTCATTTATTAATAATATTTATACTGGCTGTTTAATTTATAGCAGCAGAGAGGGTGAATTGTTTAGATATATACTCTTCTAGGTACATCTTAATTTTCTACAGATCTTCTTTATTCGTTCTGCTTCTTCGATCGCCTTGTACTCTTCTCGCTCCTGCTCATCACGTTGTTTCCGCTCGTTTATTATTCTGAAATTTTCGTCTTGGTCAGCAATAACAGGAGTTATTTTAGCATAATTATGTAAATATTCACGTACAGTTGGAGGATTATCTTTGATAAAACCTCGCCGTGGAATTCGATTTCGATAATAATACATTAATGCACTTTACTTGTTACCATCGCACTTTGCACATATAACAGCACGAGATGCCAATCCACATCCGATACAGATTTGCAATCCTGGAGATTTCTTCGCAAGTTGATTATGTGCAGCGCAATATTCTCCACGACATCGTTTATTACAGAGTGCAGAAGTCTTTAACAACCACCTACAGTTGTTCATTATAATATATTTATCTGTTAAATTATAAGGAAGAGAAAACCCTGTATCTGATTCATCATGCATCAAAGTTAACAATAAGGGATAGCAGCAGAGAGGGTGAACCCTATATTTGGATTAGAATTATGTTTACATAAAAGATGTAAGATGGTAGTTGCTTACAAAACGGCAAATAAACGCTTTGTAAGAGTCAAATATCTTTATGATACAGGCAAACATATGTGAAACCAAAATGGTCTGTTCACCCTCTCTGCCGCTGCTTTCTATCCAAACCTCCCTTTACTATGTGAACGTTAGATCGTCACTATTCGTTCATTTATGCACTAGTGCATTGTATATGGATTATTTATTTTATTGATTATGTGCTTTTAGCATAAGTCAAATCAATAGAGTTCTGTTCTGGTCTGTTCTGTCTATTTTTTTTTCTTTTACATTTTTGTTTCAATGAATAGTTTAACTTAAGAGTCACATTCACAGGTTTGGAGAAGAATCTAAAATGAATAATAGAAAGGTCATTTTACATTAACTAGTACAGTATGTATTTCCCACACAACGTTGGCTTGTAGAATAGAGAGACAAACGTACATACGTGTTTTGTTCCCAGTCATCGGAAATAATGAGTTTTGGTGCGGCGTAGGAATATATCCAGACCATCAGGCTGAGATGAATATTCATAAGCCGTATCAAATGAGTTCGTTCCCCTTCGGAACACAGTAATTATCTGGTTTTGCATTTATTACGTATCCTCTTTTATATTCACACATTCTTTTTAATGAATCCTTTAAAGAAGCTGAATTGAGGCACTTAGAGGTTAATGAAAGATATTGCACAACCCACCAAAAGAATTAAAACCTTGAGAAGTATTCATCTACGGCTAGGCCTAAATTGATACTATGCTTTTGAATTTTTACCTTAGACTTTTTCTTAAAAAAAATTTGTGTGGTTATATTTTATTTTTATATGAGGCATATGAATAGATATAAACCGCAGTCACACGCAAGTGGAGTTTTTCTTACTGCTAAAATAGAACATATGTTTTTGACCAGTAACTAAACCTTTTACTTGCACCCTATTTACTGAATACAAGCACTTTACTCCAATCAAATTTCAAGGCAAATTTAACATACTAGCAGTATATATATATATATATATATATATATATATATATATATATATATATATATATATATATATATATATATAGGCTTATTAATCCACAGTGCTTTCAAACTATGTAAATTATTTGCCATTCTAAGATATTATTAATGCATTTAACTTTAAAGGGGCAATTTAAGCATTGGTTTTAAACAAAACAAAATTTCTATCTCTTTCTAACAGATCTTAATAATCATCTGGATTTTCTTTGATAAGAAAATTCTAACCAATATTATTCTGTTTTCTACACTTTATTTACTTTCTTGACGAGAAAGAAAATGGAAATAGGGAGTATGCACCGGTAAAAGAGAGTGGTTTGTCCTTGAAAGATCTTAAATGTTGCATTGTAATAATGGATAGCAGATGACACGAAATGCCACCTAAGCAACGATAACTGGCTATAGAATTTTGAAAGAGAGGTGAAAGTTAGAGAAAATTAGAAAAGGAAATGAATAAGAATCCCTTGATACAAATATCGTCCTTCCCAGTTTTGTGCTACCCTATTTTGACAACAGTTATCTGGAAACGCTTCTTGCAATGCCGTCATTAGCACAACATTTCTTTACACAGATAAACACGGAGTCATACAGACAGAAAAATGTGTCGAAAATCCTATCATTGAAAGTTATGAATTGATCCATAGATACTTACCGTGAAAAGAAAATCCTTTTCTCTTAATCTCTTTTTTCCAATCAGCAAGTCCAAACTTCGTAAGTTCGGATATTTTACAAAACCGATCACTACTATCTAGGCATTCTGGGATTGCGGATTACATGCCAGATCTACTTGCCTCCGAAATTAAAGTGTGACTTGTGTTAGTTCCATCAGTCGTTTGCTGATATAGGAGACGATTGTACGATCTATTAGATATAATTGTTTGTTGAGCTCCTTGTCTTTACCCTCCATCCTATCCCCACCTCACCCCTCCGCCTGTCACAGTATTTATGGATCCGTCACTGCGCAATTGTCTAAACAGGGTTATGAAAATTGTCAACGATAGTAATTTTTTTGCTGAACGTTATCGAAATTTCTTACCTTCATAATATCAAGTTCCTTTCAATCAATATACATATTACGTTGCGAGACACAATATCCTTAAATATAAACAACAACAAAAAGGGAAGGTAAGAAAGAGAGATGACGAACAACCATTACTACTACCAGTAACGAACAGCAAAGAGAGTTGTTGCGTATATTCAATGTAAACACTGGTCATGAAATCATGGAGTGATTTTTCTCATATCAAGGTTGACTGCAATAGTAACAAATCATTAAAATAATTGGTTTGAAATTCATTTTCTTTCATTGTAAAACTTTCGTACGCATCTGCGTATCGGCAGCTACACGCCTGACTCCTACTACTTTTGACGATGTCGACGATGGTGATTAGAGTGACATTATATTTGAGAACTGAAGATCAGCATGGATTTTATTTCCCCTAATCTTTTTAGATCTGGATAGAGAATACTTTCTCTAAATATCATGAATGATCGTAAAATGTAGCTATAATCAGAGTTAGGAATGGGCATTTTTTTATTCCTCATATAATGTTACCTGGACGGCATAAAGTATAAAACTGTAAATTCCCCTTATTCAACCCCCGCGATGTATACTTCAAGGTATCACGGTACCAATTGTTTTTCTTTAGACCTCAATGCTAATGTTTTGTGAAATAAATATATTTTCTATCCTACCTCTGCATGCGTGTTACACACTGTCATCGATAACAATGTTAGATTGTTAATTTGACAAGGACAGAACCAGATACTCCAGTGCATTTAAGAGAGATAACTCTGCTGAGGTAAGAGTTATCTAGTCACAACAGACGTTTTCAGTCACGTGTACCACATATTTAAAAAATTTGTAAGAAATACAAAATATGATATAGATATGAATTGACATAATCTCACATGTTGCCTAGAGGCTCAACTTTTTTTTAAGCCTAAAAGAAAGTGTAACTCTTTCATAATGCACCAATCACAGCTTTTGTTGTTTATTTCTGAATACAATGTTCCCTACACCTTAAGCTCCGTCCAGCTGGGGTTGTACAGTTGATACCATTATACCTTCTATCTATTGACTGTTGGTTTGACCTTGAATCATCATACATGGTTTCACATCAGCCACAGTTGCCGGGATATAGTTAACAAAAGGTAAGAAGGTATTACGTCAATGGCGCTTAAAAACTGGGCTTTAGGTACGTTATACAAGGATGGAGAATGAAGATATTTGCTATTTTTTTATTTTTTTTTTTTCACTAATCGCGTACCAGACATGTACAATATAATGCTATAAATTGAAGATATCTGTAAGGATGGGGGCTGAGTTTTTGTCCCGACATTCATACCATGCATACGGATTTACGAACCGTTCTATTCAACCGAATTACATGCAATTCGCCATCTGTACGTGCATACATTGATTGGCCCAATTATGAACCAAATAAATATATATAAAAGAAATAAAGTCACAGAGTGTCTTAGAAATATTGAGAGATAATTTATCATACAAAGATTGGGGGTGAACTTGAGCTAGTTTCGATTTGTTAAACCGGTAATTAACATTTCATTGCAAGGGAGCTAACTTAAGAATTATTTATTTCAAATGCATACATGTATATTAACAGCTTATTTGTCTTACTAAGAAATAGTATAGGAAAGGGGTAAACAGAAAGGAACATAATCATTTTATAAACCTGTTTAAATTTTCTGAAGATCAGATCAGGTTACGCTCTATATTTAATGGACTGGAATCAGTTTTCTTTTGCATGCAAGTATTGATGTCTCATGAACAAATTACTGCGTCGTTAATCAAAATGTCTGCCAAAGTTCCTCTCGTAAAATACGAAAGGAACTTTGGCAGACATTTTGATTGATGACGCAGTAGTTGGTTTTATATTTGCTACTCCTGAACAAAATCAGCAGAATAATAGCTGTAGTAGTAGTAGTAGTTGTTGTTGTACTAATAATAGTAGTAAATATTATTCCTTTCACAGAACAGTACAGTTTGCTTAAGTTAGCACCTATATATGAATCAGACATGTTCATAAATAAAACACCGTTTGTAACCCCGTCCTGCAAGTATGCATATTTAAACTGTAGGCCTCCTGTCCACAGAGAAAAGAACTCTGGTTCACTGGTATTAATTATACACAAATTTGCTGTAATTGTAATAAATATTACACGTTTATTACAGATGTCTGTGAAACTAAATTTTGGAATCTAGAAATTGCTTATATACGTTGGTGTAGGATTTTAGCGATATTGATCGATAACGAAAGACTATCCCGATATTGATTTCGATATATTGGAATCAATATGAAATATAAAATTTTGGTTTTTGTGATGCAATATTCTCACTTTTTCTCTGACACACACATATATATCTGTGTATGTGTGTGTGTGTGTGTGTGTGTGTGTGTGTGTGTGTGTGCGCGCGTTTGAGTGCGATGAGAGGGGGGATTATTTTTCATAAAGATAAACAAATTTTTAGTATATACTCAGAAGCCCTGTTCTGTGAAATTGACCACTGAAAAGTGAGATACATGGCCACATCACCCAAGTTTGAGCTTCCAAATCAACATCAAATCAGAAAACCCAATAAGAATAGCATGATTCGCACGACAGACGGCACCAAGACGAAGAAGGAGCCTATTGTCACCTAAGACCAGCAGCTTACTGATGATTCCGTATCATTAGATCTTCGACGAAACCTAATCTCTCAGGTATAATCATCAGGCCCAAATTATCGCAGGGTATTCAATTTGTGCACAGATAATTGTAAGCATGATACTTTAAGAATTACTAATAATCTAGTTTCAAAAAAGATCAATAGGAATGTGATTTGCACGTCAAACTTTTCAATAAGAAATGCTGTCAGTTCAGGCGTATTCATGGGAATGCAATTTCATTGTTTGTTTGAATTACGTATTTATGGGGATGCAGTTTCGTTGTTGTGGGGATACATTTGTGAGCGGTCACATCGTTTAGTTTATCACCTAATCTAGAAACTATATTTCGTGGTGAAATTCATTTCGTAGATAATCGCTTCCTTTAAAGGAAAAGGAAAGCAAAAGACCCATTAAAAATCCTTTGTTCCTGATGATACAGTATTTTCCAATATACACAAGTATTTCACCTCTGTTACCTTCATAAGGGCATTAAGAGTAGGATGAGTTGAAACAGAAAACCTTTATTATGCTTGATAAGCATCCCTTCTTCATCTCAGAGGTAGTCTTGTTCATTTGTGTGTGTGTGTATGTGTGTGTGTAACATATGCATAGTACGTACGCTCTGTCAATGATATACCACGAGATGTATGATTTTTTTCATTACAAGGAAACGAGGTTTGCAGAGTTTCCTTTAAATGAAAAATGTGTAAAACGAATGACATATTAACGATACAGCGTACATAGTATATACATATATTTTATTTATATCTCATACAGCAGCAGGGAGGGTGAACAGACCATTTTGTTTGGAGGCCTTATTTATGAAAAATAAACCTTCCTACGAAAATGAAATCTCAAGGTCAATAATGTTAAACCAAAACCTCTCTCAGGCCATGAGATTTCTCTAATTGGGTTAGCTCATTTTGTTACATCATCACTGACGCGCGTTTTTATTTTATGGTGTGTTTACGTGCTGGTCACTCAACGCTGGTCGTTCACCCTCCCTGCTGCTATAATTAAATCATTGTTATATCAAATAATGGAATCTCATACATCTAAACTAGCTCGTGAGCGACTAGAGGCAATTAAAAAATATCTACCCGTCCGTAATTCTGTCAAACAACAACTACAAGCGCGTCAGGAGTCTCAGGTGGAATTTGCAGAATGTGCAGAACAGTTATTTAAACCTGTTACAAAGACTACTAGGGGTCTTCTTCCCGCGTTGGAGAAAACCACTGAGGCTACAACTGCAACACAGCAGGTTATTGGAGCATTACCAAACCAAATTAAGGAAGCTATAGAGTCTGCCGATAAAACACGTGCTGAAATTCAATATGTTAAAAATATTGTCGAGGATCTGTCTAAACCAGAATTAAAAACTCGGTATTTTAATCAACAAGGCTATGCAGAAGTTATAACTGATCCTGTTAAGGTTGCTGCGGCGGGATATCAGATTCGGCATCAGCTTCTAAAGCCAGAATTTTATAACACTTCAGAAAACGAGTGGACTGCTAGGGTATTTCGTGAGTACAAGGATATTCCACAAATCAGTAAAAAATATAAAAAAGAATATGATGATTTTAATAATAAAGTTTATGAAATGAAAGGAGGTGTTGAAACACCAGTTATATCATCAAAAAAGCAGAAATCTCGACGGCGGAGACAACCATCACCTGATCCCGGTGTAGCTGAAAGAGAAGACCCAGTACAACAATTACAACAACGAGAACAACAACGACAAGAAGCAATGAAACGATTGCAATCACCACGACAACCAGTCAGAACAACAAGTGAGTAAGAATATCAAAATCCCCCCGGCGCAATTGGAAGTGGTCTTACTACTCGAGGAAGTGGCCTTATTATTTGTCCTAATAACGTCCTTGCTGATGTTGAAAGACAAGAAATTCTCATTGGAGGAAAACGAGCTGGTAATAATTCCCCAGAAATCATTAATGAAGCAGCTGATATTTGTCAACGATTATTTACAGGTGGAATTATGGATATTAATGTATATCGGTCCCTTATTAATGAAATCGTCGATGATTATCACAGTGATTGAGTATGTAATTAGATGCAATGACTATAATAAGATGATCATACATAATACTCAACGCAGACCAACCATGGTCAGGGTAATAAATTCACGATTACCAGTATACAAAACGACCTACGGAGATGGACTAGGTGATGTTGTTCAAGGTCTATTTAGAAGGATAGCCCCAAAAGCAATACCGATTGCAAAGCAACTGGGAATGAAAGCTATTGACGTTGTTCGTGAAAAAGGTATTGGTGCTGTTGGTGATGTTGCTAGCAAAGCATTCTCAGCAATCAAAGATAGACTAGTGCGATTAATACAACGAAAACCACAGCCACCAGTGAAACTGGCCAGCACTAAAATGATGTCCACAAATGTCAGTAAAATAATAAATCAACCTGCTAATCAAAAACTAGCAGAGTTAGCTGGTGTATCAATGTCAGAAAAAGAAAAAAAAAATATAACCGCTAGTCTGATAGCATAAAGTGGTCTTCGTGTTAGACGATAGCAATTTTAATAAAGATGTTCAAACGTATATCTGATCCCGCATTTGACATGGATGCACCAGTTCTCAAAGATGAATCTTTGCGTGATTATCAGTATTATTCTTATGACGCACGACAGCCAGATCAGCGTGGACGAATTGAACTTCAAGTTCAAGATACAAGTAGGTATTTCTTACCCGCTGAAGCATTCAATGAAGTTGAAGGTAAAAGTTTTAAAGCAGATAATACTGAATACGGAAACAATGATCGATTTGGTTTTGTTAGTAATGGAATCATGGCGTTGTTCGACAGCGCTACGTACATGATTGACGAAAAAAAATATAGAATCAATTCAAAAAGATGTTGACGTTGCAGCGACGATACTTGGACTTTCAAGATACAGCGACGATTATTCAAGATCAGCTGGTCCATCAATGATGTTAGCCAAAGATACAACTGATCACCCAGAAAATAGAAATGTAACACTAAATGCAGCTGGGGACACGTTGTATCGATGAATGCAAATTTTAATTTAGGATTTGCATCACGTAAAGCAATTTTGAAAGATAGAATGTTTTCATGTGCAATTCCATTATCACATATTTTTGGATTCTGCAGAAATGTTAGAAAAGTTATTTTTGGAGCCAAGCACACAGCTGTACTTGTAAGAAAAGCCACGGACGATGATGCAATATGGCACGTTGAAGGAGCTGATGATGCTGCATCTAGAGCACTTCATGGTAAAGTAATACTAACAAAACTTTCATTGTGGATGCCAGTAATGACTCCAACACTACCTGAAGAAGAACGTTTACTTTCTTTTGTGAGTCAAGGTGGTAAATCAATGTTATCATAGTTGACAATGACCACAGATTCTATCCAGAGTAACATTAATGGTTTATTTACATGGCAAATAGCTTCTCAGCAAGGTGTTTCTGCACCGCGACATATATTCATTGCGCTTCAAAATACTGCACGAATAAATAATCAAACACAAAGTATAATGATATTTGACAAACTTGGTGTTTCTAAGGTTTCGTTGAGAATAAATGGACATCAAGAACCATCCAAGGATATTTTGTTGAATTTCGAGCTAAATCATGTAGCACGTGCATATCATCGATTAATGACATTCATGGGGCGTGATCAGAATATTGATTCTGGTTTTCAAATATCACAGTTAGATTTTACAACGCTGTATCCGATTTATTACTTTTCACTAGAACATTTAGATTTAACCAGACAGTCCGTCGTTGACATACATTTTCGAGCTCGTGTGTTACGAGGAGTCATTGCTAATTACAGAGCAATCGCTGTTATACTCAGCGATAAATCAATGTTACTTGAAGGTGTTGGTGGACGAATGCGAGTCGTTGATGCTCCAGTAGAAAACATGTAATTAAATCCCTGATTTAAAATCAGGATGATAATTATAGATGTCATATCAACATGTTAGTGTTACTCTGACTCCTGGTCAGATTAAAAAGCTACAATCATCATCAAAAAATAATTGTGCGGTAAAAATATCACTAAAGCGAGAAAAAATGAATGGTGCAAATAAATTATCGTTGACCGAGCGTCATTTCAGAAATTTCAGTGAAGCCAAAAAATCAAATAAAGGTTTAGTCTTTCTGCGTGTTCCATTAAAGACATCGCTAAAACGGGTGGCATATTTCCACTTCTTGCCGCGTTACCAGCAATAATAGCCGCTGCAGCCCCAGCTGTTGCAAAAGCAGCTGCATTAGGCGCTGTTGGAACTGCTGCTGGAATGGCGTTAAAGAAAGCAACAGGTCAAGGAATTATACACGCAGAAAACTTAAAAAAAAGATCAGGGGCAAAACAACACGGAAGACGTCTAAGAGCACCAAACGTGCCACAGCCGCGCCGTCTAAGATTATCAGGCCCAGTATACGGTCGCAGTCTAAGACTTCCAGGGACCCCATATTCGTGGTACGGAAAAGGTCTAAGACTGCCCGGGACAGTTCGATGATTCTTCCTATGTCTAATTTTGATTTACTTAATGCTGCTAAGCAACTGAATATAAAAAAACCCTTCAGAGGTGTTTTTATGCGTGATCAATTACCTAAAACTGCTAGCAGTTCTGAAACTGGTATTATTAATCTCGACAAAAACTCTGGCCGTGGCACTCACTGGGTTGCATATGCAATTGATCCACGTGGAATAATTTATTTTGATTCGTATGGGTTGGCGCCACCAAAAGAATTTTTAAAATATGTTAGCAACATGCAAAGTATTCCAATCTGGTATTCAACATTACCAACACAAAAATTAACAGATCCACCGGTATGTGGCCGTGAAACCCTCGCTGTACTCGAAGCAATTTCACTGGCATCGCCAGGAAAACCACCTCATAAAGTAGTACACGAATATACCACCACCAGGCATAGCCAGAACGCATCGGGTTCTGCAGACATTTTAAACAGACATTAGTAAATATAATGGTAGATATTTATGGAAGATCTTCTCGCAAAGCTCAGCAGCAAGTCGATTTATCAAAATATGCAACTCTTGATCAGCTCAGAAATGAAATCGATGATTTATTAAATATCACAAGTGTGGATCAAAATGAAGCCGTTGTTTTTCAGGATAAACAAGTACGATTAAAAACAAGTAATATACAACTGTCAGATGTACTGATACGAATTCCCACCGCGGTTGTTAATAATATCGTAACTTTTGCTGATCAAGGTAAAATACAAGATTCCGGTAAGTCAGTTAACGATTATATCAACAAAGCTGGTGATTCATTCACTGGTATGATTATCATGAATCAAAATAAAATTACATACCTTGGCAACCCAGTCATAGAATCAGACGCAGCAACCAAAAAATACGTCGACGATCAAGAATCTAAGTACGTATTAGTCAACGGTGGTATAATGCGTGCATTTCTCAACATGAATAATAATGGCATTAATAATCTCAGAACACCAGAATTAAATTTTGATGCTGCAACAAAAAAAAAAATACGTCGATGATAGCAATGTCCCGACGGTGACATCATTAACAACAATCAATGATGAAATGACCGCATTTAGAACTGATTTTTCTAATCACGTACAAACGTTTCAAAATTTTAGTAGAAATATAAACAGATCTATTAATGACTTTTTTGGAAGTCCACCAACTGTTGACATAAAACTTGCTGACATTAACACAAAATCAACGATATTGTTAGTGGAATTCCTAATATCATTGAAAAAACGAATCTGATTAAAATTCCACACAAACAAATTAACAATATCGTGTACACAGTAGCATCAGGATCATCAACATGGACACCGCGCGATAACACTCTCGAACATACCGCAGAAGTAACTGGGTTATACAGGCTGTCCATGTACGGTTTGGAAATTACTGCGGCCACTTCATCATCACCGAATGTACATTATAATCCTCTACTGGTGATGCTAAATAAGAACACCAAAGAAACATTTACGTTGACATCAACGGAAATGCCCCCGAGACGTTACTGGTGGTGTCTGGAATTCATAGCTGAAACTCCTCAATTAATTACTTAATTAAACGACTTAATTATAATGAATCAAACCCTAGTGACGGAGTCACTTATCGACATGGATCGTTACAGATACAATCAAGTATGTGAGTGTCAAACCAAACTAAAAAATATCATCGACAATTATACATTAAAAGTAAAAAAATATCGCAGGCTTGTGGTTATCATTGATATAATTGTTTACTCAGTTTCTGCTATCATCGCGTCCGCAGGTGTATTACTATCAACAATAACAATGACAGCACCTGCAGTTGTAACAATTGTCGTTTCAACGGCAACAACATGCGCAGGTATCCTCAGTATTGTCGCAAAGAAGATAGCTACATGTACAAACACAAAATTACACGAGTATATAATAAAACTACACACGTCGGTGTCTGCATGCATTAAACTATCATCGTATCTTTCGGCGTATCTCAGTGATGGTAAAATATCCGATGAGGAGTTCATAACGATAATGAAAATTTATAATGAAGCATTCCTTGACAATAGCCACCAAGGCGAAAAAATAAATGATCAAAAAGTTCCCGAGAGAACGCAGAGCGTTCTATTAAAATAATAACAGTAATAATAATGTCAGATCAAAGATCGCGCGAACTATTACAACAGATCGTCACTAATACTACGCATATAAAAACAACAATGATATCATTAAGTTCGACCAATCCTGAATTTAGCGTTGACTTTCCAACTGCAATTCCAGCAAGTGAAATAGCATTAGCACAATTACGAGTTTATTATAGTTGGCCAAATATCAGATCAAAATCGTTTGGTGGACTACAGCCAAATAATTCACTGGTATTTGCAAATAAGAATAAACCTGATGGAACTCCTGATTGGCAAGTTGTTGGAATTTCAACGGGCAGTTATCAAATAGAACAGATTAACGATGAGTTCCAACGTAGAATTAAATATATTACAGGAAAAGAATCCAAAATACCAATTACTACTTACGAACCAACATTATCAGCGGCGATTGAAATAAATTCCCGTGATTATGTTGTAGATATTTATCAAAGTTCAATCAGATCCGTGTTAGGATGGCCTGATGTTCCCATTGTTTATAATGGAATTCCAGAACCAAAACAAAAAGAATTTAGAACAAAAGAAGAAAAATTTATTGAAGATCCGGGATATCAAAGGTATTATCCATTTTATTATAAAGTGCCTAGACGTTACTTTACCGATTTTGTTGGTAAAAGAATTCTTATTCTGGGTAGATCAGCATTCCATACTCTTATAGAAAACAGAATAAGCAGAGAAATTGTTGATGAAATATTTTTTAAAAGATTTTTAGATATTTTTAAACCTGAATATGATAAAACATTTAATGATTTAAGAAGTTTACTTATTTCATTATCACAACATTATGACGAT